>JAKKPZ010000299.1:0-62005 GCA_022814885.1 Ditylenchus destructor
GGATGCTTGCCAACACCGAAAACCTCCTTGCAATATTTGTTCAAACTTTGTTCTATTGGAAGTCAATCAAATCGATTGACTGTCCAAGCTGTTGTTTTTTCCCAAAAGGGCAAAAATAAATCTTTGTATTGTTTTTTTGTTCAACAAACAAACAAACAGACATAAAAACGTCAAAAACGGCATTTTCGGGCTAAAAATGGTTACTTTTGACCAAAAAATCACAAAAAATGCCGTTTTTGACGCGATCTGAAAAACTACTTGCAGATTCGGAATCATCGCATCCGAAAACCCTAGAAACACTAAACCCAGAAAAGTATTAAAAAGGTGCAAAAAAGTTGTTCCATCACTGCAAATCCCAAAAATCAAATTTAAAAATTCAAATTTCGCGGTTTTTCTGACCCCAGGCTGACAGCCGCAGGTTAAGAGTTTGGCAAAGGGACTAGTCCAAAATCCGTTGAGAACAGATTTGGGTCGCATCGTTTTAAATTTCACACCTCGCGAATGTCCCTTGTAAGCTATTTAGGCAATTCCAGAAGATGTATTACCCCGTACCTTTAATTGTAGTCAGTTTCCAACGCAGAGCTTTTTTCCTAGCGTTGTAATTTAGCCCAGATGTTACGCAAATCAAATTTGAGTGACACCACTCGTAAATTGAAATTCACTACTTAATAAAAGTTTATTTCAAATAAAAAATACTAATAATAAAATGTATTAATAAATCTACCGTTGGTGAAACATATTTACTGAAGAGTGTGTAATTTTTGAGGGGATCATAGAGATCTTGGTGTTTTGGCCTGATGACCCAAAATTTGACTGCAGCAAACGGAATTTCCCATGTAACATTTTGAAACATTCGCGACGTACCGTCGGGTTTAAGATTAAATAAATAATCGAATGGACACCTGTATAAAGTAAAATGATTACATGTTACCTGAATAAATTGCGTAAAATTACCATGAGCGATGGTCCAAAGAAAGGTCAACGGAGCAAGATTAGCATCACTTTCCCCGATTAAAGCAAGACTTAGAGCCAACATTGCGGTAACTGTATTTATTGCTCCAATTAAGAATACTTGGACCAATATCTAAATAATAATGGTGTATGAAACAATATTCCAAACTTTCGTGGTGGAACCACCCAAAAATTGACCACGAATTCGGATTCCTTCTAACCAAAAACCGCCGGGTAGCAAAAACTTCGGCAGGATCATTACTTTTAGGCACCAAAGATCAATGTAAGGTTTGGTACATGGTTTGGTTATCTTGCACTCTAACATAGTGCTATAGTTTTTTTACCTTATATTTGGTACATATGGCACGGATATGGCATACTGATTTTTATGGTAATATGTAAACCTTTTTTACAAAAGTGGTTACTTTTCTGAAAACATCATTTTTACATTTATTAAAAAATATATGTTAAATAAAAATCATGCATTTTTCTGCCATAGAGAAATTTCTTTATAAAATATTTCACAGAAGTAAATATTTTTAAACAAAACTCATACATTTTTCTGCGTGAAATGTGCTTTTCTCTCCGATGTATCCGAATGATGCACAGGTTTAACCATTAAAACACCTGCAGAAACCTTTTGGGTGGCTTTCTTCTTGCGCAAAACAATCAAGAAGCCAATATAGAGGGCGAGAATTACGATTATAACAAAGATGTCGTGATAGATCTCGATCATACTTCCGTACTAAATAGTAAACATGGTGATTCATTTAAAGTAAATTATTAGTACAATTCCGCCCAAAAAGCTTCCAAGATTCATAATTTTCAAACTCGCGCCATTCCATATCTCAGATATTAGCCCATCAAGATAGAGGGTCCCAGCGACAAAGTTTCTCCTTATATGAAGAGAAGCAATTTTCCGCTTTAAAATAATTTCAACGAAATATTCAATGGCGCGAATTCCACCACACTCAGTTGGGACAGCGGGAGTTAAAAAACGAATTGGACAGGGCTATAGTACGCAATCTAATGGTAAAAAACTTTTTTAGGCGTTCAACATTTTCGACTTTTCTAGATGCGGAAGTTACAAAAAATGGTCATTTTTGGTGAGATAAAAAAGCTAATCGAAGATTCGGAATCTGCACATCCGAAAACCCTGTGTGAGGCTTTTGTATGTCACAGATTTTCCCTTGAAAATCTTTTCCGTCACAAATAAATTGCGGCATTTCAAACAATAATATTGGATTTAGCACCCAAGAGGACATATAATTTTTACCTTAGAAAACTAAGAGTCCCACTCCCATAAGATGGGGGAGGATTCCCCATTGTGTACTACAACACTGTGTCATTCTTTTATTCAAACTCGCGCTGACCAAGTAAGTGTACGTTATAAATTATGGACAGATTTATATTTTGAGCTTTATTGTCGATTCACTAAAACTTAATGACCAAGTTGTCGACGCCTTCCAAATATCCGTGATGTGGGTTGTATATCCACGCAGTTTCCATGGATGTATATAACAAAGGGGTGTTCAAAAGCGAGTAATACAGCACATAACCAAAAATAATTAAATGCCAATACCACGTGCGATTGCCGTCAAACAAAACCATCGCTAAAGATGGTTTCCAGATCCCAACGCATCTGCTGAAAGCCAACAGTGTGGACGACATGCTGGCATTACCCCAACAGACTAAAAATCCACCGATTATCTCCGAAAAATACACAAATGTTGCATAGTTGGCATTGCGCAATTTTTTAAGAGAGATATTTTGTTAAAATAATTTGATTTTTACAACCTCAAAATACACCCAAAAACAGCATGGCAATTTTTTGGTGGGAAATTTCAAGAGTGATGATTTTCTTAGACGAATACCAGTCTTGTTAATGAAATTAGCGTCAAATTGTCATTTTACAAAAATTTGAAGAAAATACAAAATTTTTTGAAAAAACTGCCAAAAATTTATTTTAAAATTCAAAAAATTTAAATTTGGGCCGAAATTTTGGTAATCTGGAATTAATTGTCCGGAATGGATTTTTTCCTTACAAAAATATTTCGTTTATCCGGAATTCGCTTATCTGGACTAAATTGGCCAGCCAAAATTTGCCCGGATAGACGGGGGTTGACTTTACTTGATGTTCCTATGTTGAACGAATAAACGGCGCTAAATTTAAAACGAAAGCCTAAATGCTTTTTTCAAAGGACCAATTTTCGGGACAGTGGGTTTTGTTGAATAAATGTTAACTTAATTGCAAGTAGGCAGCCAGTAACGTAAATAAAATTTGGATATGAACAAAACACCGCTCCAACCAAGGAAAAATAGCCAGACAAAAATCCTATAACAAAGAGGCCGACGAGGTCTGTCAAACCAATGACAAACATTGTTTTGTAGGTAGATTGGCTGGTTAATTTGTAGAGGGTGAAAACACATGGAATGTAAAGCACCTGCAATTATCATACTGTTGTTTTAAAAGAGGAATAAATTTATACGGTTTCCACAAAACTTTTGAGAATTTTTGTTCTTAAAATCCTCTTTGTAATTAAAAAAATCCAAAGAGACTCATTTTTAATTTTAATCTGGAAAATTCGTTAGTGTCAGAATTTTCTCAACAATTTGTTTTCCGGATTTTTCGGGATTCCAAATCTTATTTCAAATTCTAATCTCAAAGCAATTTTTGTTTGGTCAATCTTTATGTGCACGAATACATGTTTTTTTCGGTATTGCAAAATTTTCGCGAACAGAAACCGAAACCAAAAAAAATTCGGATTTCGTATGAAAGCAGTACCGAAATTTTGGTTTCGGTATTTGCAATTTGAACAAATACATAAATAAAATATTAAAACATGAATACCTCAAAAAAGGCGAATAAAAAAATCAGAGCGATCCCAGTAAAAACATGCTGTCGATCTTTGAATGGCACATCGTCCACTTTGTAGGAAGTGCAATTGTACAACCGTTCGTATTCTTTCGGATAGAGCAGTAAGACGTTCATCATAATGAGATTCCGTTAGACGCTTTAAGAATAAACGATTCTGAGCAAAATTGGCCTATTCTAGCCGTAAATATACTGAAAACAGAAATAAAAAGTGACGCCATATAAGCCAGAAACTTATTTCCCATTCCCTCTCCTTAAACATTCCTTTAATTTTTCGCCCTTAGATGCCATAATTTTGCATTTGTATCTGTCTGGTGAGGTTTAAAGAGATCTGGGTGGTCTATAAAATGCTTCCCAATGGGAAGTTCCCATGTGTGCGAAACCTTTGTAGGGCAAAGTATGTTCAAAAATGTGTTAGGAAAAAACTAATTGCAGGTTTAAAAGCGAATCATTGGTAAAATTGTGACGTCGTTAAAATATAAATATAAAACTTCTTTTCCCGTTCGGTTATTTATTTTTCGTCTTTAAATGATATACATGTTTTTCTCGAATTGTAGAGAATGCGAAGTTATTTTTCGATTACCTCGCAGGGTGCCGGGCAATTAGAGAGTGTGAATTTTTCGATCAAAATTTCGCGCCGTGGCGACAGGCGCGACGGGAAAAATTTCAGAAATTTTGGTTGAGTTTTCAAAAAATTCGAATATTTTTGCAAACTTTTGTAAAATTTGAATTGGTGCCCAATTTTTTAGAATTTGTGACCGTAATTTGCTAATTTCATGCGAATTTTCCGAATTTTTGCAAAAAATTCAAATTTGAAGCAAAAAATTCAAATGGACGCCAAAAAATTCAAATCCATGCCAAAAAGTTTTAGCGGTCACTGTTATTTTAGTTAGAGAGATTTCAGAGAGACTGAGGTTATTTCAGTTAGCGACGTGATTAGAAATGTTATTAGAAATCAGTTATTAGATATTAGTATGCCGTCCTGATGCCTTGGTGGTATACGGTCCCTTGGCATCCTCTAACAGAAAATCAAAACAGATCACAATCACATCCTATTTCAAACTACTTGATAGTAATTAATTAGTCTGATTGTATAATTGTTTGTTGTAGTTCATTAGAGAAATAAAATAGAACAAAAACGGTGCAATTATAATAAACAAAGTATAAATAGGAAAACTATGCAAAAATATGCAATTTTAATAATGTTTGCCCTTTCGGAACGCCCCACGTGACACAGTTACAATGCGATACAATCACACTTTTTGCCAAGGGTGTTATTATAGTTGACTGTATATGTTCTATTAAAGACATTTGTGTGTGGTCTACAAAATGTTTCCCATGTGTGCGAAAAGTCCTGGTACTATTTTCTTACAAATATTTTTTCTTTGTTTTAATGCTTGGGAATATGCGTTGTGACATGTCAGATAAGTTAATTTTTCAGAATAATCTGTTTCGTTGTAAATTTAATGTCGATGTTACAAATGAAAATTGTTTTGTAATTAAAAATTGTCTTTGCGACGCCTTTCTGATTTTTTGCAAAATAATTCAGTTACTTTCTTGAAGAGAAACATACTTTTATGACATTCTTTTTGGAAGAAGGAAGGTAGGTATATATTTTTACTTATTATCAGATTGGCAAAACATGAAAAGCGTGGATAATTTTTTTTATTTTTTGACTTTCTCCGTTGGTTCTCCCTTGGTTCTCCGTTCGCCCCAAAGTGTCGATGTTAGCGGGTGGTGCGAGGCTTGACTATTTTTGCTAATAATAGCAAAGCAATTGGTGACAATTCAAAGGATAATTTGAAACTTAGCGAATTTTTTGATCTTACTTGGACTATAGCTAAAATTTCATCATGACGAACATATGTCAACTCAAAATCATATAATCATAATCAGATTTTAGCTATGGGTTTAAGCAATTTGTTTGCAAACGAAAAATATCACTCCTTTAACTATAGTAACGATAGAAAATATAGCTTTCCGTGAATTTCAATGACGAAATAGTGCTTTTTGCTCAAAATGGCGGAGCTAACTGTGAGTGTCTTCAAATATCGGCTTGTTATTCTTGGAAGCTGGGCTCTTGGTATATTTTCTTGGAGGCACTCCTTCTTTCTGTAATTTTTGACCTTCCTAAGCCATAATTAAGTTTAACGTAGGCTTAAGGTTCGGCTGGCTCATAATTGCTTAGTGGTAGTCTTATTTACGCGTACGAAATTCTCGTAAATATTTTTCAACAAGATAACAGCTCTGGTAATGTGAATTCTTTTTTCGCGAATGCAGGATGTCGCGAATTGACCTTTTAGATTCAATCGGGATTGTGACGACAAAAGAGATTTTTTGGCCTAATTTGCTTATAAAGTTTGTAAACGAGAAGTAAAGTTTAGAATGAGAGACAAAGTTCGTTTAAGTCCAAATTTTTTATAACATCAAAGACGCAAGGAAATCACGAGAAATAGGCCAGATTTAGGCCACAAGACAGAGAGATCATAATTAACTTTGATAAAGCCAGTAAAAGAAAGAAGCCCGTAGTTACTAACTAACGGTCCAAGTGCAAAAAGGTTTAGTCAGTGTATTTGGAACCCAAGTCAGTGATCACAAAAATGATCGCTACCAAGAATCTTTTATAGTAAGGAGTGAATGTCTGTCCGATTCGAAAATCCCATGTGGTCGCGATACAGGGGTGTGTGATAGCTCATTTTGTAGCCCTGGGCGAGCTAATATGGAATCCGAAAACTTTTGGGTAGATAAAAAAGTGGCGGCCAAAAAATGGAAAAAGCATGTTTTTCTGGAAAACCAATGCGGTCGCGATTTTTGCACCCGGGTTTTTTGATTCTGAATCCAACCGGGTAAAAAAATTATCGGGTCCGGGCCGTATTTTAATTTTTTTTGCGAGGCGAAATCCCCCGTTCGAGGGTCGAAGGCCGCAAGGCCAGGCACCGACAAAACCAGGCAGAACACCAACTCTACCGCTTGGCAGTGCCGAAGGCCCTGAGGCAGTGCGCGAAGCGCCGCTGAGCACGCTCCCCGCTTCCTACTGAGTAAGGCCGAAGGCCCCTCTCAGTATTTTTAATAAAAGTGGGAACAAAATTAGAAGGAGAAAAGTGCAGACAGCATTAGGTGCTAAGCGAATGGCACTTACCTTATTATGAGTAAGATTATAACAATTGTCTAGTCTGAGGGGTTTATTAAATACTCAATTATAGCCAGACTAAACAAAACATGTTTTTACTGCGCCACGAAGGAGGCGGCTATATACATGTATTACTTGCCCTTCCCAATGCGCGGAGGATTGTAAATGTGTCTCCAACTTTTTTAACCGTAGGACTAGGAAGTGTATGCGCAATTAGATTTATCTGGGGCTAATAAGATTCCAAAAAAATTGCAGGCGATTTTGTATTACATTTCGAAATTTATGAGTCATGCTAATATGTCACGTGTACTCTAATATGTCACTTTTGAGATAGTCTATAGTTCGGGCTCAGAATAGTCGAAATCGATAGACCTTAAAGGTCTTCCTATGGGAAACATTCGTTTTCAAAGTTATGACTCATTCAGGTCATGTCATGTAACCTTACGTGATATCAATAACAAGTGATCTAAAACCAGGCACTTACAAAACCAGGCATTTGTAACTGCCTGGCTTTAGTACAGTCTATAATTTGGGACGAGGATAGTCGATTCCAATAGAGCTATGGGGACCTCCATAATTCAAAAAGTTTCTGGAAAATTGCAAAATGCAGGAATATTAGCAAAACCAATTGCATGACCGTGGAATTTTGCTGATTTTTGGTATACATAGCTCATTTGGGCGCCTTATAACGGGAAAAATATTTTTTTCGAAATTCGAACAAAAATGTCGATTTTCATGGGCTCGAAAATTTGTCGCGAATTCAAATTTTTGCCGAAAAAATCAGGTCTGCAAGGAATTTGACAAGCTTATTGGATTCCGCGTAGTCGATTTACTCGGCAAATTTTTTGATTTCCGCAAAAGGTGCCAAATTTCGAAAGTTACGAAGGTTTTTAGAAATTGCAAAATGTATGCTGACCTCCCAAAATTTGTCAATTTTCCTCGATTTTCGGGGGTGTGTCTCCAAAATGACCAATCGTAGATAAAGTGGGTAAACAAATTACATATCCTGATTCAGGACAAAAAATTAGCTATATAAGAGCAATATCAGATTTGAGCTTGAGTCCAAAAAATTGGCGAAAAATTTTTCCAAAGTTTGCGTATCTCTATGGATACACTGGGAAATGAAGGGTTAATACACACTTCGAAATAGAATAAGGGAAGGGTAATATTTGACAAGAAAGACAAATAAGTTTCGGAATTAATATAATGCACTTAAATAAAGCTGAAATATTCTTTTCGAGGGTTATGGGAACGTTTTATTTTCGGACGTTTTATAGTCGGACTTTTATTTTCGGACGTTTTATAGTCGGACTTTTATTTTCGGACGTTTTATAGTCGGACTTTTATTTTCGGACGTTTTATAGTCGGACGTTTTATAGTCGAACGTTTCATTAGTTGGACGTTTTATAGTCAATTAAAATTTCAATATTCCAAAGTTAAAAATACTTTGTAAATGCACTTTATAGGGGTTCTCAACCACGCTGAGTTCGAATTCGAAAGAATTTTCAAGATCCGAGCGTACCCTTCCGAGATATGACCTCAAGGCATTTCCACCAAAATTGTATAAAATCGCCTAAAATTGACTTGAAATTACCGAAAATGCCTGATAAGGCCAGGAATAGCGCGGGAAACCCCACGCCTTTCCTCTAATTCTCTGCTGTAGCACCTTTATCATTATTGGTCTTCTAGTGTGATTTCCTCTGCTCGAAGGGGAAGGGCATTTTTCAGGAGTTTGGTTTAGAGTGAATCATGGTTTGGGGCATTTTGTGGCGCTAATTCGCTCAAAAATTGCATATTGCCAAAAAACATCCAAATCTAATTTTTGACCGACGAATAAATTGGCATGTTTAAATATAAAACTACACATAAAGGACAGATCTGAGCTAGAATTGAAGTTGGGACAGCGAGAGAGAGGTTGTTCATCAAGAGACGTCATAAAATTCGCGCGCGAATTCAAATGGACATTTTTGAGGGTTAACACACATAGGGTACCCCCTGTAAAAGTATATTATCGTGTACAGCTCGATGAGCTGAACAACTTTTACAAAGGAACCATGGGTGTCTGAGACGATCCTAAGGATATATAGCGAAAAAAATCAAATTTAGGGGTCATTCTTACCAGTGCTTATTTTTCTCTGTCCCGAATTTTTGGAAGGGTCATTCTTACCTCCGATTTCCAGCTTTTACAGAGAACTTTCTTTTCATAACATTTTAGCCCAAAAAATTCAGATATTCATCACTGATGAGTTTTTGATGAAAAATTTTCAGATGTTTTCTCAAACAATTTGAAATTTTTAGAGGTTTCTCTATCTTGTCTATTAATTTAAAGTAAATATTACTGCTTCCAACTTTTCTCTAATTTCTGATGCATGTTTAAAATTTTGCCTGTAAACTTACTTTTATCCGGAAAATTTAAAGTTTTGACAATTTTATGAGTGATCGCTAATCTGATGATTGATCTCTGGTTTTGAGAGCTTTTTATTTTTCTTTTCACTATGTTTGCGTGACTGTTCATACCCAGTTATAGAAAACATGTAGGGAACCGGGCAACTATATGAACTAATTTGGCATCATGTTTATGATGTTAAGTATAAATGCGAAGTTCATGTTAATAGAAAATTGTTTCGACATATCATTTGTTTCGGCACATCGTCATATCGGACACATAAGAAATATAGGTTCGTCCGAAAAGCGGTAAAAATAATATTAAAATTTTGTTTCCCACAAAATTTTGAATAGAATTTATTGCATTTTCAAGCCAACTGCTTTTAACTGGGAACGAGAGTGTGGCGTCGCTACAGTGATATCATACATCTGCTCTGAAACATAAAACTGAATTACTAAAAAATAAATCTGGGAACTGACGAAAAAATGTGAAGTAAGTTTCATAAAGAAAGCGCTTCATGTAATTGCCATTTTAGCGTCAATTTGAATCAATCACATTTTACAACATAGATGATGAAAATTAAATTTTTGCTCATCATGTTCTCGATTGCCGGTGGTAAACTTCTAACATCTTCTGCAGTAATCCTCGGACAGAAAAAATTTCTCAATAGGCGATAAAAACGAGGTTTATTGTAGAACAAAAGCATTCACACAATGATCGATGTTAGTTTACATCTTTGGCCACTACATGTGTAACAGCAAATGTCATAGCTCAATGCCATGTGATCATAAACATGATTAGCTGTTTATTTTTTGTACAAGTCAATAAATTTTATGTTAAATTTCATGAAAGTGAATTATTAGGGTCAAAAATAATTATTTCTCATATAACAATCACCAATAAATATATGAAGGTATAATTAACGCACCATTTTCCCTTATTGGCTGACCGTGCCAGGAATTACCGGTAATGGCTAGCCAATAAGGGAATTTCCACTATTGACTATATTTGCCCGGTAATAATAGTAATAATAATAGTAATTATACCGGTAATGGCGGATCTCCCTTATTGGCGGTAACATATATAAATTTTATTTTCTAGAAATAAAATTGGCTAGCCTGTATCATAGTCACCCACAAATATTAACCTTTTTACGCGACACCAATCCGGCTAGCCTGGGTCGATGTCACCATAATTAACGTTTAGAGACACCAATTTGGCTAGCCGAACTTATAAGCTTAAACCTGAAGCTTAAACCGTCTCCCAAGACGATTACAATTTGTCCTATATTTCATGAAAAATATTTTCACCCATTTCTTTGGGTTTTTCGGACTTTTTAATATTTTACTCTGTTCACTATTTTTACGCATAGATATGGTACCATGTAGACAACAATTGTGGATTATGGTGATTAGATGAAAACAACAGTCGCAACATTTTCCTACCTGAAATCGTTTGAACCCTGAAATTAACAGGTAAAATGTGTAAACAATCAATCTTGAGCGACTTATATGAACCACATTGAGAAAAAGGAAAATTGGCATATAGACAGGAAAAACAAGAACACCCGCCGATTCTCGGCGGATTACCGCCTCGAATCGGCGGGTGTTCTTGTTTTTTTTTCGCGGTTAGCGTGCATCCGCGGCGGTTAGCGTGCATCCGCGGCGCTTAGCGCACCGCCATCAGCGGTAAAAGGGGGCATAGGGGGTCTTAGGGGGTCGTCTGGTGGCTAAAAATGGTGCCAAACATCCTCTCTTGTTGAGACGAAGCGATTGACGTATCACTCGCCAAAATCCGAACACAGCGTGAAAAGTTTCCATTTGTGGCCCCCGGGGGGTAAAAGGGGGCATAGGGGGTCACAGGGGGTCGTCTGGGGGCTGAAAATGGTGCCAAACGTCTTTTCTTGTCGAGACGAAGCGATTGACGTATCACTCGCCAAAATCCGAACACAGCGTGACAAGTTGCCCTTTTACGTGACTCACGTAAGTCACGTTTCACGTGAAAACACGTGGAAAATTTTGGCGCCATTCGACTCAGCGTGGCCGATTTAGGGGGGGGTACCCTTGATCCTGTGATCCGGGAGTGGCAAAAACCGGAAGATTGTGTTCGTGGGTCAGATTCCATTCGGGGTCGAGTTTTTCCTGCGCTTTAGGTTAAAGTGGATATATATTGAAATAGAGATGGTCATTATATATTTCAGTTCTGACCAAAATAGCGAAAGCTTCCGAAAATGCAAAGTGATATGATTGCCATTTTAGCGCTAATTTAAATCACTAAATCTGTACAACATCAACGATAAAAATGAACTTTATTGAATGAGTTTACAGCACCATAAAAGCATTCACACACATAAATCATCTGTTAGTTCGGATCTTTGGCCACCACACGCCCGTCACCGATGGTAAACTTCAAGAATCTTTTGTAGTAATCCTTGGGTGGAACTATTGTCCTTTGCGCGGGATCACTGCCTGTCAGATATCTCCAGGCCCCTTTAATGTTGGATTCGGCCATCTTCATAAATGATTTGTATTGGATGAGAGTGTCGATGACTGCGAGCCGGATTTGAAATCTGTGTCCAGGATTTGAGTCACCTCTTTTCGCACCGAAGAATGAGTTGCTATTGGTTTGTCGGGAAAATTCGTACTGTTTTCTAAAGTCAAAGAATATTCGTATAGAGCAAATCTTATCTCGAGTGATATATACCGCTCGGCAGCACATACATTCATGATTTAAACCGTGTATGATTTGTTTTACAATTATAGGAAAATATTGTCTTACGGTAGCTCAAACGAAACACACCCAAAAAATTAATTTTTGGTTATTTTTAGCAACTTTTATGGATAAAATTTTTTATCTTTTGGCACTATCGAAAAAAGTGGCATTGCGGCATTTGTAGGCAAGGTCTAGCTCTACAACATACTTTTTACAGAATAACTTTTGCTTTGAAATTCTGCGAGATATGATCGCTAAAAGTGGAGACATAAACCTAAAAAATCTCAAAAATCAAAATTTTCCATTTTTCTGGTGTCGTCATTCACTAAAATTGTCATATCTTAGCAACCGCCAAATGAAAAAATGTTCTGTAAAAGGTAAATATTAGAGCTGAAATTGCTCTACAATACTGCACAATCAAATATAGAATACCTTAATTTTCATAGAAAAATCGTATAAAAATACGTCGAAAATTTGTGAATTTCAAATGTTTCACGGTATTGCAAATACCGTATTTTCTCTAATTAAGCCCCCGGGGGCTTAATTATTTCAATCCTCCAAACTCGGGCAAAATTTTTCTCTAACCTCTCACTTTTACACGCTATTTCTCTTTCTCTAGGGGGGCTCAATTATAGGGGGGCTCAATTAGAGAAAATACGGTAACTATTTATTTTTTGCGACGCAAAAATATAATCTAGGTGTGGTTGCACAGAGAAAAGACTTAGCTATCGAATCGTATGTAAGACTCTTAATCAACCTTGCGATAAGAAAAAAAAATCAGTTTTTTCAAAAACGGCACGTACTTTTCCGACAAACCAATAAAACCCAAGGCTGTTACCGGTATATACTTTCCAGACTTCGGACTTTCTTTCTAGACTTAAATTTCTAAAATTCGGATCCTGCGCGATAAAAATTTCCAAAAAACTGTAAAATTATTTTGTCCCAAAGTTCACTTTGATTTTGCCACGCAAGTTACGATTTTGGAAAAATACTTTTATAATAAAATAAAATAAAATACAGCTTACTGAGTGCAATGCTCCTTTGTTTCTTTTTTGCTTATGACCATGAGCAGACTGTAATCGACAATTTCCTCGGCGAGTAAAAACTGCAAAAATGTAATTGTAAATGTAAATTACCAAGACACAAAAGGGATACATTCGGGGTTCGTCCGAGTTATTAACCCAAGGACATACTGATTAGGCCCGGACTTAAGTGCCAGGGCAATACCCCCGAATGTATCCCTTGGTGGACTAATGGGGAGGACTCCGAGCCTAAGTGGTTGCACAAAAGTTCAATATCAAAGTTTGTTTAGACGGGAAAAGACCCAAAAGTACCCTACCAATGTTGAGTTTGTAACTCCGGAAATCTGACATTTCTCTTAATCAATCTTGCGATAAGAAAAAGAAAATCAGTTTATTCAAAAACGGCACGTACTTTTCCGACAAACCAATAAAACCCAAGGCTGTTACCGATATATACTTTCCAGACTTCGAACTTTCTTTCTAGACTTAAATTTCTAAAATTCGGATCCTGCGCGATAAAAATTTCCAAAAAAACAGTAAAATTATTTTGTCCCAAAGTTCACTTTGATTTTACCACGCAAGTTACGAGTTTTGGAAAAATACTTTTATAATAAAATAAAATACGGCTTACTGAGTGCAATGCTCCTTTGTTTCCTTTTTGCTTATGACCATGAGCAGACTGTAATCGACAACATCCTCGGCGAGTAAAAACTGCAAAAATGTAATTGTAAATGTAAATTACCAAGACACAAAAGGGATACATTCGGGGTTCGTCCGAGTTATTAACCCAAGGACATACTGATTAGGCCCGGACTTAAGTGCCAGGGCAATACCCCCGAATGTATCCCTTGGTGGACTAATGGGGAGGACTCCGAGCAGGGCTGGGAACTTTGATCGCGGGTCCGATCCGATCCGATACCTGGTGACCGCCAACCCGATCCGATCCCCAAAAAACCCGATATTTCCGATCCGATCCAAAATTTTTCACCAAATTTGGCTGTTTTTCAAAATTTTTCCCAAATCATCTAAGTTTGCTATTTATGCCCAAAAGTGGGACAAATTTGCAATTTTTTGAAAAAATATGCCAAAATTTATGTTTTTTATGAATTTGTACAATTGTACTACTATTACCTAATTTTAAAATAACAGGAATAAATAGCGCCGCAGGCGAAAATTTTTCAATTTTTTGGCGAATTTCATATAAAAACCTTCAATTTTTGGCGTTTTAAGCTCAAAATCAGTACCGTTAGTTTCTAAAAACGACAATCACTGTCGAAAACCAATGGAGAAAGAACGAAAAAACAGCGCCGCAGGTGAAAATTTTTCAATTTTTCCCGGTTTGGTACAAAAATTATTCGATTTTTCGCGATTTTCATATAAAAATATTCAAAATTCTTGCAGGAGAAACGGCAACCAAATAGCGCCGCAGGCGAAAATTTTGTAATTTTGGAATGGTGGTTCATTAAAATTTTCTAAAATTTTTCCCGGCCGCGCCCTATCGGGCACGGCCGGCGGGAATTTAAATTTGAATTCCCCGGCCGAGTGCATTCTTAGGGGTGCTTGGATCGGTTCAAAAAGGCCAAAAAAACCGATCCGATCCAATCCTCAAAAAACCCGATATTTCCGATCCGATCTCCCAGCCCTGACTCCGAGCCTAAGTGGTTGCACAAAAGTTCAATGTCAAAGTTTGTTTAGACGGGAAAAGACCCAAAAGCACCCTACCAATGTTGAGTTTGTAACTCCGGAAATCTGACATTTCAATAGGAACAAGCTAAGGAAGAGAAAGAAAAATAGCCAATAGCCCCTCAGAGTAGACTAAAAAATTTGGTCATTGGTTCAAATTGACTTACATCAGCCACATATTTTAAGGCCACTCTGACATCCGCATTTTTGAGGACCTCTCCGCTAGGGCCTACGAAAAAGAAGTCAATTCCTTCAGGATATTCCGCGATCAAATAAGACTCAGTCAAACCGGTTTTTCTGTCGGGCTTCTTTTCAGCGGCTGGATTCTCGTGCTTTTTTCTTCCGGGTGTCTCTTCTATTTTGTCAACAGCACGTTCAACTTCTTGAAGTTTGCTTTTTATTCTATCTAATGGTTTAGAAAAAGTTAAGGATTGGTCATCATTGATTATTTCATCGCTTTTCTTTTTGTCTTCCGGAGTTCGTTCCATGATACCCTTTATGTCTAAGGTTATCACTTCGCCGTCCAATTTTGGAGCCAAATTTTTCATAATGATAATGTGCGCCACTTCAGTTTGCTTCTAAATTGATTTGGTAGTAAAATCAACTCCCGATGTAAGGAATCGATCAAGGCAAAAAGTTCACTATAACAGAGTATCCTTATAACGAGGTATGGCCAAAAATCCGAAAAATTCAGAGAAATCACAATGAACTCACCTCCATATAGGTGTAGCATCCCATGTAGATGGTGATCAGTGATCTGTGAATGTGTAACGTAGGCTGGTCCGTTGGAGAAGATGCGTGAGTAGGAGAAGAAGGATGATCAGTCTTTTTAAACTCAGCCCAATGCTGGTAGTACCGTTCGGCCATTTCGGCCAATTTGAGCAACTCCGGGGCACTCACCGTTTTCACCAACCAAATATGGTCATGCGTGAGGAACAGAGATTCACCGCTTTTTCCCGCGTGATCGCCCAATGGTTTCATTCGTTTCGACTCATCGTCTCTTGAGGCAGCAAACGATTTCTAGAAGTTTAAAGTATTGAGTATAATTGACATCTTATCAGGATTGCCGGATAAAAGATTGGCCAGCTAGGAAAATTTTTTATAAGAAAGTTTATCGCTAAAATAACTTTTACAAAAAGCAGAATTTTCAAAAACAACCGCAATTTTGATAATTGTCGATGGTGTCATATGGCTGACGTTTGTGGCTATCTATTTCTGCGCCCAAGGCAATGTTTTCGTAAATGTGCTTGAGCTATGAAGAGAAGAAGTGTATCTAATCATCTAGCCAGCGCGTATGCCAATTCAGATGGCTGGATACGTGTCTCTTCATCTTTTCATAACTGAGGCACATTTGCGTAAACATTGCCAGAAAAAGGTACGTCATGTACCCTATGATTTTACATACCTTCAACATATGCAGATCGATTTTCAGGATGTCTTTCCAGAACTTGAGGAACGATTCCGGCCTATATTGATTCATTTGATAGGCTCCATCTCTGAACAAAACTAATCAGTTACAGTAACCTGCTATGATCCGTGGAACTTACCGCATTTTGATTGGTGTGTAGCGAACTGTCTCAAGAGGTACGACTTTAGTGCCTGGGAGTATATCCGACAAACTTCTGCTCATTTCCTTGACTTTATTTTCCTCAACGTTGGCATTGTATTTGGCCTTCATTTCTGCCTCGTCTTCAGGACCGATCAGCCGCTCTATTGAAGCAAGGATGCCTTCCTGGATGTTGTCCAGCTGATGCGCCGAAAGCGATTTATCATACCATTTGGAAGGGCTTTGAGAAGTCGGGGAAGTTTGATAAGTTGGGAAAATTAACGCAAAAACTAATATAAAGACATAAAAAAATCTGCTAGAGGACTTGTTGAGCATCATTACGACCTAAATGTTCAATGATCATAAATGTACTATGAACAATTTTACACAATTTTGAGGTGAAATCTAGAGGATATATGAAAGTTTGGGGACTTTCTGAAGAAACAGAGATGAGGAATTCTTGGACATACTCCGTAAAAGCGCCGTAAAAGACCAAAAATGAATGTTGGTCAAAATCCTCCCGGGTCATAATCCCTACGTTTTCAGAAAATCGTATAAAAAAGCCAAAAAACCATCCTCGGTCAATTTTGTATTTTTCGTATTTCACAAATTCGTATTTCATATTAATTTTTGCCCAATTTTTAGGTATTAATCTGAGCAAGCCTTATAATGGCATATTTTCGGCAAGGCTTAAGCTAGGGCTTTGAGCTAGGCTTAAATTCCCGAACAACTCTTACATTACTTTATATGAGGCTTTTGGCTTTAGAATCTATGTGCTGTAAGTGACGCAACGAATTCAACACAGAAAATGACTCAGGAAAGTTTTTTAGCCTTTATACGATTTTCTGAAAATGGCTGGATTTTGAGCGGTTCCCTTCAAAAATGTCACTTTTCAATAGTTTTGCTATTTGCTTTGGAAGTTTCCCAAGAGTACATTGTATTACTCCTGTCTGAAAAGCTTCCCGTATCTTTTTCTGCGCCCAAGGAGGTGTTTAACCCTTCATTGCTGAATGATGCGAAAACGCAACGATATTGATTTTATATTTCACAAAAAGATTTCACAAAAAGAGAACAAGCGAATGACTGTTTATTACACAAAGAAAGAGAGCGTCTATGAAAAAGCTGTGTCGGCCATGTTGTTTTTTGATAAAGGCAGCTCACCAAAAGGAAAGCTAATGGTAACGCAGACATTCTGTCTTTTGTCTATGACTTTTTTTCTACCGGCAATGAAGGGTTAAAGAATGGGCGTCCTTTACGAAACGAAAAGAGAGATTGAGTGTGTGCCAGACAAACATATACGTGATGAACGACGACATGAACAGTTGTTTACGTAAACAAATCTCTAGTTGTCTGGCACTCATTCTCTCTCTTCGTTCCCTAACTGACGCTTATGTTTCTTTCTTTCCTTCTCTTTCATTTGTGTAAACACTTTCTTTGGCGCAGAAAAGATATTGTAAACTTTCCGGACATGAATAATAGCGCTATCGGCCGTAGCCCATTAGCGAGATTAGAATGCAGAGGAGATAATTTATGTGATGGTATGACGAAAAATTTGGAGACATCCAGATAAAATAGTGTGGAGAAGAGAGTATATCTCAGGTATAATTTCAAGAATAAATGGAAATTTTGGGGGAAAATAGCATTAGGTTTAATTGAATATTTACGAGCGCCAACGCATGCCAAAGATGTAAAAAGGCCCCTTTGGGAATTTTATTTTGCCATTGGCTCTCCAGGAGGTCGTTCTAGGGTATCCGTAAAAAACTTTTGAAAAGGCGGCCAAATAGCGGGTGCTTCGCCATTCAAAACCTACTTTTCGGGTAATTTTGGCGGAAAAATCAAACAGTGCAATTTTGGGGCCAAAAATGGCCACTTACAAAAATATAAAAAGAAAACCCCGTAATCCTACATAGTTAGTAGGAAAAGTTAGAAAACCCAGAAAAACAATATCGGCTGTTTTTAGCGAGTTATACCCATTTTCGCGCATTCTTAACGTTTGGGTATAATTTTATTTAATATTTGCTATTTTGGTTTTTATTTTTTTTATGATAATTTTGAGAAATACAAATTTCTAACAATAAGATTGAAAGGATATAGATAAATCATAGATTAATTAAAGATAAAATACACAAGATAAATACATACTCAATAATACCGAAACAAATAAAAACGACGCTAACTTTCATTAAAACTCCATCTTTTGGTATCAAAATTTCAGTCGCAACATTTTCCTACCTGAAAACGTCCGAATCATGAAAATGGACAGGTATGATTGGTAAACAAGTAATCATGCGCGACTTATATGAAGCTCCATATAGCCTTAATGAACAGAGAGTGTGACAATTATCCTTGAACGAACAACTGGCATGGAATGCATAGCCCTGAGCTTGTATCGATCAATTCAGACGCCATCAATACGACGACAGGTACAACAGTCCCGAATGTCTGCCTATGCATCTTTTCTGTCAGAATGCTTTTTTTAGTTTTTTAAACTTTTTAGCCTTTCTTCGACCATGCGCGATTGACATCACGAGGTTATGTTTTCCCAAATTCTAGCCAGGATAGGTGCCTTACCTTTTATGTTTAGAGTATGGCCCTGGAATGACAATGATGGTTGAGTACAAGTCCTTGAAAACATTATGGACGCATTTTGAACCAACGAGGACAGCGTGCATTCATTTTAGACAGTTGGGCTTCTAGACTCTTGAGTCCATGGTCTATAGGTCGAACGTGTCTAAGGAGAATGCGCGTCGTTCGGTTCAATGATTGGGAAAACAAGCAAACTGATGGAAATCTAGAGCCTGGACTCCAGGGTAAAGAATTTTCTAGGAGTAAACATTCCTCCACGTTATTTCACGTGCCGTCTAATTTTTTTCTATTTCTTTCTCATCCATCATTTAGAACTTCGCAACATCAACCACGTTTTGTTTTCCTGAATTCGAACCTGGGCAGGTATCTTGACAAGCATAACAAGCTTACGTGCGAGTATGGTACATATCGAGTATGATGTTGAAATTGAACGTGGCGTACATAGTCTCTACTATGAGATAATTGGAAGACCTGTTTTCCCGAATTCCAACAAGAACAAGTGTTGGCTTACTTTTTATGTTTCGAGTATGGCGCTGAAGTATGACGAATGATTGAAGAGAAATTCTGGAAAAAATTAAGGACGCAGTTTGTACCAACGATATTGGCAAGTCAGATCCAAGGATGCAAGCTCACACTTGGTACAATCACTTATTCAGATTTCACGGAACTTCATGCGCAAGAATGTGAGATTCGGTTTAAACCCAGTCCTGTCTTCCTGGGTATTTAAACCGAAGTTTAAATGCTTGTGTGCGAAGCCCAAAAAAGACCACAGAAATCGTGAGAGCGCAGAGAGTATATAAACTTCAGAAGCCAAAAAATTAAATTCCTGCGTATCAAAATCGGTGAATTTTAAATGCGTGACATCAAGTGAGAACTTGATACTAATGCCAAAAATCGAAACTGTTTATATATTGCGAGATTTTTCATTATAGGTAATATTTTACCTTGGGATTCCCTTAGGTATACCACAAAGTTCGACGTTCTGGCGGATATCAAATAATCCCCAAAATTTTGCATTTTTGTTGACGTAATTTTTGGACATGCCCAAAGACATAAGTCAATGCAAAAATTTTATTAGAACGACAAAATAATAGATAAAAATAACAGGATTATGCTTAAAATATGGCTCGAGTACTGCCAATCCTTCTCCCAGACTGAAAGTGTATGTTTCCAACTGTATCCGTATCGTTGCGCTTCGATTTGCTGGAAAGGCGCTCCCAAGTATGCCAAATGGAATATGTTCAGGAAGACGAATACGAGATTGACGGTAACCGATAAGAAGCTCCACTGAAATAATAGTACAGAATTAAACTTCTTCTGAGAATGAAATTCAAGAAAGCGAAAATATTTCAACTTTTTTGAATAATTTATCAAAAAATTCCACCAAAAGTTACCTTTCTGTGGCGATGAGCACATTGAGGATCACAATTTCGAGATTCGACGCAGGCACTAAGTTTTGAGGCGAGGTGCTTTCGAAGGGCTGAAATTGACATGAATTTAATCGAACACAAACAGTTTTTCCTCGGACAAATCCTAAGGCCCGGATCCTAAAGTTACTTACAGCTTAAGGATGAAAAAGCGCAAGGTTGGTCATTCCCCAATTGGTCAGCAGAGATACGTTAAGCGCGAATTTAATAATTAGCTAGTTAATAGCGAAATATCTGATGAAACAAGGTGATGAAATCGCCTTTTTTGGGCCGCTTTTCACTATGTTGGTCATAAATCTGAAGTTACTCATCATGTCAATTTATCGCGGCAAAAAATACCTGTTTTATCCCGATTTCATCAGATTTCCATCAGATTCTGATGAAAATCTGATAATATCCGGGATAAAACGGGTACTTTTTGGCGCAAATTCAAAAATCTGATTGTGCCATTATAAACTATAGAAAAAGTTGACATATGATGAGTAACACCAGATTTATAACCAACATAGTGAAAAGTGGCCCAAAAAAGGCGATTTCATTACCTTGTTTCAACAGACATTTCGCTATTGTGACCCGGGTATTACAGCGACAGTTTGATGAGACTGTCAATCAAAAGTTGTGAAAAGATAAAATTTAATAACAGCTGCCTGATCTCGAAAACTAACAGGTTGGAAAATTTTTATAAAATGGCGTAGATAAGAGTTCCGCGTAGGCAAATGGCGTTTTAAATTTGCGCCAAAACATAATTGCATGCCAAAGCGGTTAAAAGGGGCCGCTGAAAATTTTTAATGAGGGGGATTACTCGGCAGGGGTCTCCTCTAGAGATTGGTAAAAAAATTGAGTGGGGCCCTATTAGAGTAAAAATCTTCACAGTCAACACTTTTCCCTATTAGAGGAGACTCTGTTCAGCATCAGGAAAAGCGTCGCCTCTAATAGGTTAAAGTGTTGAATGTGAAGATTTTTACTCTAATAAGGCCCCACTCAAATTTTTTTACCAATCTCTAGAGGAGACCCCTGCCGAGTAATCCCCCTCATTAAAAATTTTCAGCGGCCCCTTTTAACCCCTTTGGCATGCAATTATGTTTTGGCGCAAATTCAAAACGCCATTTGCCTACGCGGAACTCTTATCTACGCCATTTTATGAGGTGACTTAAAACAATCAAGTGTGGGCTTATTAGAGCGTTCCAAATAAGTTTGCCTATTTGGAATATTTCTTAGCCTAACGTAAGGCAAATGATAGAATAAAACATACACGATTCCACATATGCGTAGAATCCCAAAGAGAGAAGCACGGCAGTTAGTTGAAAATTAAAGCCCTGAAAATAACTGACTTGAGATTAACTTGACATAAACTAGTAGTCTTGACAATAAGGCCCTGGCCGTAATTTTCAAGCCTTGTGTCAAATGTGCAACGTCTCAACACGAAAACCTGGCGAAAATTCGGTCCCGATCCGGGGCTAAATTTTCTAGTTCAGCCCGAGCTCCTGGTCCGGAGCGGACTCGGGCTGTGTGTCCCGGTGCGGGCCGCATTGTCAAAAACTAACTACAATATATTAAAGGATAGAAAAATAAAAATAAACTCACGTGAAGTAGAGAGCTTGCAAGAAAAGTTGAGAGCATTGCAGGAAAATGACCAAAATTTAGTCGAGTTTTTTGGTAAATGTCTAAAATAAGAAAATAAATCTTTAAATTCTTCTAAGAACAAAATTACACATTTTTCGAAAAATATAACGCTTAAAGTCTAAAACTGATTTTTTAAACAGGCGCGTTATTTAAAAAATATTTTTCTTGCCAAAATAAAGCAATTTTTGCCACAAATTTTCTATTACAATTTTTTAAATTTTTTTACTGATAGATGATTTAAACACCCTAGAATATTCTAGTAAAAAATTGGTCATTTCCGAGTATATTTCTAATAGAAAACATAAAAATTAATTAAAAACTACAAATTTTTTTGGTCAGTTTGTTCCGACAAACATTTCTATAACAATTTTATACAATACATTACAAAAATTGAAACAAATCGCAAAAGTGCAAACTAAGGCATCAAAGTTCACTAGACTTACACTTATGCAGGAACCCATGCATGGGCAAATTCCAATGCACGACCACTTCCGTCAAAGATCTCGGCCACTCCACCGAGGTCCAATGTGTTGTATGGACATCATTCTCGCCGAAACCCCCAATTAGGGCTGTGAATAGTGAGAAATATCCCACAAAATATTGACTGGATCGAAACGCTTGAGCCGTAGTGTAGTGTCCGAGCTTTGGTTCATTGAAGAAAGTCGGAATTTGGTCGACTATGCAGGAAGAATAGGTGACGAAAAGTATGGCGAAGGCCAGGTATTTCAGGCAGGTGACAAAGTGGAGGAGGAAGCTCTAAAAGTTGTAACTTTTTTTCTGGATCTTTCTGGAATCAAATTCTGAATCACTGCTCGCGGAACATTCTAGAAGGACGAGTAATGGTTATACGAGAATGTTTCAGAAGCACTGATCCAGAATTCGATTCCAGAAAAAGTTATGAAAAAAGTTCAAAAACTCACTTTAATACAAAACTTCTGACACCTTCTCTTCGCGTGACGATATTGCTCGATTGTGTTAAAAGGCCCAAACAATAGAGTGGAAGGATTGAAAAGGTATGCCATAATCGACGGCATTTCCATCATTGAGATTTCCTTGGTGTCATAAGCCAAAGAGATCATCTTCATAGAGACTATCATCAAAGATCCACGAAAAGCCGTGAACTGCACGTCTTCGAAGTAAATCTGGCTGAAATGGCATGCTTTAGGCATTTTAGTTAAAAGGACAAACGACTTGTGTGGTCTCTTCGACTGATCCATAAAGTTGATCAGCGCTGGGATCAACTTTCGCTTTTCTTGTAAAACGTGAAGCCCAGCGTTGCTTAACTCAATGTATCGGGCAGGGACCCACTTTATCGATGGACCATTCGCCAAAGGACCACACAAGTTGATTAGCCGTTCTGCGGCGATTTGAAATCCCGAACTATATAGAACCTACGTTAAGACGACATAAACAAAGGTGACCGCAGACACATAGTGTCCTTTATTTGGAGATCGGTTGAGCAAAAATAAGGCCGAAAATGAGATCCAGAAATAAATAACAAAGGCGTATGGCTGATAGATTGATGCATTGCTCCACAGTAAAAATAATCCAAGAGCACTGACTAAGCAATCTCGGAGATGTTCTCGATATAGGAAGTATACGTACATATCTAAAATAACTGTTTTAGTCAGAAATCATACTTCCGATATAAATTGTAATCGACCATATAAACTTTAGCTTATATGATGTCAATACCAATGGGAAAAACTATAGTATAGTTTGATAAAACTTTAGTATGGTATAATTTTTTTCATAAATATTGACAGCTTCTGGAACATTCTAGAATTACGAGTAATGAATCAAATTAATGCTAGGACATTGGCGTTTCGATTGAACTATTACTCGCCCTTCTAGAATGTTCCAGAAGCAGCGATCAGAAGCTGTTAATATCTATGAAAAACTACACTCTCGTTTAAGAAACTATACTAAAGTTTTTCAGAGATATTGACATCACTGAGCTTAGTACATAGTCCTAGCTTACCTACACCAAGATCAATTATGACCAAATTCTACCTTAAAAATAACTAACCTGTCCTCCAAATCATCCTCTGAACCACGCTCAGACCTATTGACCACATCATAAAAGGTAACAGCGACTCCAATACTCCCGACATGCACCTGCGGGTTTGCAACAATTCATGATGCCCGCGGTCATGGTACCACTCCTCAGAGTGATCGGGAATCGCCATCTGGCCGTCTTCCAGCAAGGTATCTCCCATTGGCTCAAAAAACTCAAAGCCATGGTGGATATTTTCCTCCAGCCAATGATTGTCAACATTTCCGTCCATTTGGTTAAGAATTTGAAAAGTTGAGCGTTTTCATCTAAAAATGTACAAATTGCGGGAATTCAAAAAATTCAAGGCGCACCCCGCAGCAGAGTTGCACGCAATCGGCATTTCCCACTCCGTAATCCGCAAAGAAATTAAAATTGCGGATTCCGCAATCCGCAATCGAAAAATTGCCGCAATCCGCAATCCGCAATTTTTTCAATTTTTTTCCAAAATTTTTTCCAAATTTTGCCAGTTTATAGTGTTTTACAGCCTAGAATCAATTTTTATTGAATTAAATGCATTAAATTACTACAAAACTAATGCGAAAAGTTCAAAATCAATGGATTAAGAAGCAAAAACAGCGCCGCAGGCGAAAATTTTTAGAAATTTGGAAAAATAGAGTCAAATTTCATTGAAAAATTGAACCGAAGAAAAAATTGAACTGTGTCTATAAAATTATTACTGTTACCGGAGAAAATGTAATCTAAAATTGCGCCGGGATCTAAAATTGCAGTAAAAATACAGGATGAAATCGCGCCGCTGGCGAAAAAATTTAGAAAAAATGTTGGATACAAAGGAAAAATCAAAGAAAAAATAGCACCGCAGGCGAAAATTTTTCAAAAATTTAGTGGGCTTGGAGAAAATTTCCTTTGAAATTTTTCAATGTTGAGTCATAAATTTCAAAATTTTTTCCTCGGTCGTGCCCGACAGGGCGCGGCCGAGGCCATTCTTAGGGGTGCTTAATAATTGCGGATTGCGGCAAAAACAGGCCCAATCCGCAATCCGCAACGCCAAAATTGCCGCAATTCCGCAATCCGCAATTGCGTGCAACTCTGCCCCGCAGGTAGAGAGGTATCAGTTGGATAGGAAGGAATCGCAGGTTCTTCAACGGTGCCATAACTACCGTATTTTCTCTAAGTGAAGCTCCGGGCCTTTATTTTTTAACAAATTTTTTCATTAAAATTTCTGTCGCAAATTTGAATTTTCACGATTTTTCGCTTTTTGAAAACGAAGTATATAGTTATTCAGGCGCATCCAGGAATTATCCCTCGATAACACCTGGAAAAGATGTGTTATCAGGATGTTCGTTATCAGCACTCCTGATAACTTGTGTGCTCAATTTGTACTCTAGAGTTTGAGCTTTAGTCTCCTTATAAAGCTTCAATGCTTAAGCTTGAAGAGTAACATATCACACATGGATAACACATAAACACCTGGCGCCGTCGAAGGTTGCGATCAATACCCAACTTATACCTGTCCAACTTTGGATTACCTCAAATTTATGGCCAAAATGTTTAAATAAAGTTCAGGAATCTTCCACTAAATTCAAATAAAAGCCATATTCTATACAAAATTTTATTTATAAATGTTGCAAAGAATGTTACAATGTTACAAAATGTTCCTATGTTCATATTTAATTACATTGATTAACAAATCTGATTGACGCTCAAGAATTCGAACAAAAGATACAAAAAGTTGCTATGGACCCGGCTATAAAAATAAGACACAACATAAATTCATGGCAAGGCTCAATGGAATGTTAAAGACTTTAAAAGTACACGTGGTGAGAAAAGTCTAGAAGTGGTAACTTTGAGACTACAAAAGTTGTCTAGACAAGGAATTATAGCCAAATTAAATTTGCTGAGTTTTATGAACTTTTATGGAATTTTGTCTTTTTTGCTTTTTAAAATAAATTTTGCTCTGAGAAAAAAGCATAAAATTTCGCAACACTTTTCCAAAGATAACGTCAAGACTAATAATAAAGCTCCAGGCTATAATCCCGCTTATGGCTAATCCAGAACAATAAATAGTAACAGGAATATGAATTATATAAAAAATTTGATGATATGTACATATGGAATGATACAAGCAAAGTGGTATGTGGAAAGCGAGTGAAACAACTGTTCAATCGATACATGACTTGAGGGCATAAAATCCCGAAAGGATATTATAATATATAGCTCACATAAAGGGTTTCAGAGAAAATTATACAAACAAAAGTGAGCCTGGCAGATTTTCTAATCATTTTTTACATAACGGTTTACTCTGAATCTCGAAAAAAATTTAAGGTACGGAGCTGGCCTCAAAGTAAAAATGCAAACAAACTATAAACTTAACATTATCGAACATTTGTATAACAAAAGTCGCTCTAGGACACAAACAACCATAAAATTATTCAAACACAAGCAAAACGGCGGAAACACTCTTCCAGGAGCTTCTTTTCGGGATTTTTCAAAAATGGCATAACTCGAGAAAATTTGAATAACCGCCCTGAAGTGAGTTTCCGCCCCAAAACTAGCACTAATAAAATTGAAACAATTTTATCGAGTTCCAGCTCCCAACAGAAAGAAATTAAAGTACAAATTACTACAGGTGAATCATTACTACTATTTTACATATTAGCCTTGCATTGGACATCCAACAGAAATTCTCGTGCCATCCGAAGGCGAAATCTCGCGCGGATTCACCCTTTCTGTGGCACTCCCGAATCCGAGTCTGTCGGCTCCGGCTCTCCATCGTACTCGTTGCTGTCGGTTCTCTTTCTCGGATTCGCCACAAAAAGGTCGTCTCCATTCTCGGCGTCAGAGTCCGAGGAAAACGGACCCAGCGCTTTTCGGTCTTTCTTGTGGCCGGAAGACGATCCGGAAGAGCGAGAAGAGACCCCAATTGTGGTGTGACGTCGAGTTGAGCTGAACTGTTTTTGCTGCTGCTGTGAGGCGGTGACTCGAGAAGGATAGCTGCTGCGGTGATGATGGTGAGCTGGGGCATTTGAGGTAGCGTCCAGGTGACGGACGGGTGAGCAGCATGCGTCGCGAGTTCTGAAGGTTAACGTCTAAATATCTGCTGTAATGACTGTATGGGGGCGCGGCTGCTAGCATCTAAGCGGGTCGCCTAGTTTTCTGGAAGAAACAACGTTTTCTCCCCAACCTCAAAAAAGTTCCCCGTTTCCGGTTCCTACTTTAAATAATTTGGACCAAGGACCCCGAAAAGAATCCCAGAGATATTTTTGAGTTAGGTCAAAGATAATCTCAAAACCGCGCCATATATAGGGACTAGGCTAATCCTTAGCAGGCTAGACTAATTCTACCTAGCCCTAAACATAAGTCTGATACTGAAAGGGCGGCCATAATAACGTAAACATTTGATGCAATATTGATTTTCAAAGCCAGTTTAGTTGCAGTTTTCTCTATGTTTGGCATAGGTCTGATATTCCTGACCCTATATCAATTTTTCAATACTTTTTATCAGATTATCGATTTCGAGCAAAAAACATCAGAAATTAGACAAAAAGATGACATAGAAACAGCAGCATCAAATCTATACCGAACATAGCTAAAACTGCCACCAAAATGACTTTGAAAATCAATATCGGATCAATTCCTGCTTAATTATAACGGTCCTTTCAACTAAATTCTAACCTAATTCTTAAGGCTCAAAATATAAACTTTAGAATAAAAAATCGACTAACTTTACACTGCCCGCCGGGGCTGACTCTTCAGCCAGCGAATTGACGCCCGAATCCTCGTCTCTGGATCGAAGTCCTGGGAACCGCTTTTTCCTGATATACCTGTCCGAGTCCTCACTAATGATATTGGCATTGTCAGTGATCCAAACGGGCGCTGACATTGGCTTTCGATCTTCGTACTCATCCTCGGAATCCGTTTCCATGGCGCCTTCCTCCGTCAGAGCCGCGTGATGGCTATGGTATCCGTCGTGACTGGTGTGCATTTTGCGCAGTTTGGAAGGTGACACAAAAAATTGTGGTTCAGAGGACACATGACTTCTTGAGAGTGACTTAGGTCGGTGCATGTCGAAGATCTCGCAAACTTGTACCTAAATTATGATGTTAAATTTTGATTGAAGTGTATGTAAATAATTCAAGAATGCGTACATTATTCGCGTCGTCAGTGTAATAGTATTGCAGAATCGCGTCGTGATGCTTACAGTATTCGACAACATGATGCAAGGAATCTTCGTCTTCAATCTGTGTGTTGTACTCATACTCCTGAAATTAAGAACTGCTCATTAATTAACGTATTTATAGAACATTGGCTAGGAATAATTCATCCAAAACATATTTCTCTAACCTCCCATTTTTACAAGATATTTCTTTTACTCTGACAGAACGATTCTAGCTTATATTAGCTTTAAGTACTAATCTTAAGCTTAAATCATTTAGGTACCTCTACTTTAATTCTATGAGACCGAGCAGAAGTTCTGGCTAAATAATATGGCAACCACCCTATGTTTAAGGATCCGGTGTAGTTTTTGATACCGTTGCTTGCTTGCTTTAATGTTTCCTACGGAAAAATGTCCAATTATAGGCTTTCAAAATTAAGAAAGTTGAAATCATTCATTGACGAAACAAACTAAACCATATTATAAATTCTATTATATTATAATTATAAATTCCTCGCACCAAATAATTTTTTAAAAAATATTTCAAAATTTTGGATCAATTTTTAGACCCAAGAAAATTGTGATATATAATTCAATATACTTACATCGTTTTCCGAAAAATGACCTGGCTCTTTGCGCTTTCCACCGGTCAATCTTCCCGTGGATTTTGTGTGAGAGCCAATTTTGCTGACGCCGACTTGGCAGGAAAACTTTGGCGAGCAAAGCAAACTATTTTCCTCAATTTCCTGCAGGATAAAGTCCACAAACTTATGAAGTCGCGCAGTGAAGAAGTCGGACTTGTTTGAATAGTCTAGCCAGGATTTCAGTCTAAGAATAAAGCTTTTAGGTCGATACTTTGGTCCAAGACTTACGTTCTTATGACGTAGATAGTGTACTCGATCGGAGTGATGATAGGTGACATCATATTTACAGACCATCGAACAATTCGGAAGCTCAAAATATAGCTCAGCATTCGGTATTCGGACACTTGGTTCTTTTCCAGAGCTGAAATAGATTATGAATTATTAATGCAATTGTTTAGTAATTATCAAATAAATTCAAATTTGTCTTCGAAATACACGTCACCTTTACCTGTTCGTGGGAGTAATATCTATATTGAATTTCAATTTACACTCTGCCATAAATCTTTATGTTATTTGTACTTTTATTTCAAAATAATTTACATAGGTAAACTATAAATTTAAAAACAAAAATACTATTGATAAGACAAATTTGAGATTGAGCTTTCTGCACTCTTGAAAATGTTTTCTAATACTTTTATACTTAAAATAAATTATTTTACATATTTGTTTTCATATAATCTTTGACCCCGATATACCGTTAAGATGAGCTCATTTAAACATTGAAGCGACTAATCGTGAGCAACTACCAAACAAAATTCCCAGGGAAACCTAAAGTTGTTTGACTAAAGGATGAATCAAATGTATTATTTAGGCCTAAATTGAATAATACAAGTTTAATACAAGAATATCTAAAAAAATACTTACAGGCATTCGTGGGCTAATATAAATGCCTAGGGAATATTCATAGGCCAAAAAGAAAGTAATATAGACATAATAATTACTTTAGAGTTTTAGCTATTTGTTTATAAATTAAAAATTTGCCACCGCCTTATTTGTATACCCAATTTCTTGGATAGTAATCTTTGCTATAGCAACAGTCCACGACCCGCAACTCACTAAAAGACTTACTTTTCTGCATGATCGTAGGAAACAAAGCGGTGGTGATTCTTGAATCCAATCTGGACTCGAGCTTTTCCAAACACACTTCGCACTCAGAATCGAGACGCTGTCTGAAAATTCACAAATGATCAATAAAATAAGCATTGACAAAACTAATACCGAGGTCGGGAGTTGTTTGGCAGTGATAAGTAACCCGTACTTCTCTTATAGTTCGGCATTGGGAGTGAATGTGATTGAATCGTGAGACATTTTCCGCATGGAGTGATTGCTGCAAATGAAATTTTGTATACGGATTTTGAGTTATACCATACTTTTTTTATACGATAACTTTGAATGATAAAATTCTCCTATGCAAAATTTCGCATACTTATAGCTTAAACACCAAAATCTGCATCTGAAGCTATCGAATCATTCAAAGTGAAGACGAAAACAGAATCAGATTCTGACATTGCTCGGTCAGTCTACCGACTATTGTTGTCTACTTACGGCAGCATAATTTTCATTTTTAGATTATGCACGGGCTTATGGCATATTTCTATTTATAGCAGCATGCTTTAAATTGGTGCCATTTCCATTTTTATACTGTAGATGATTCTATGACAATTCATATAGGTGTGTCGTACACCAAAAAATTCTTCCAAGTAGAGTGACATTTTGGTATACAGCATTCATATATGAATCATAAATGAATCAACTAAAAATTTAAACAGTATACTGGCGCTAATATAAATTGTAAATAGACCATAAATAAAAATATGCTAAGTATAATCCCGAGCATAATACAAACTATAATTACTAGACTAAGATTACAATAAAATTAGAATCATTAGCTAATAATATGTCTAAGGCTGCTTAGGTATTTGCCTAAATTTATTTAAAAATTACAGTTTTTCGTCAAGAATCTCAAAGCATCCGCGAATCCTTGTCTACAAATCTTTGAGCACATCTCTTGCGGCGGTGGCACGAAACAGGAGCAGAATCGATACAAGTTCTCGGTAGTGAACCGGATTGAACTGTTATAGTATACAAATCCGAGCAAGCTAAAATTTCAGATATTACATTTATGAGGATGGATGCTAATAAAACCCACCTTCCGCTATCCATGTCCAAAGGGCAAATGTCCGACTCGCCACTGAACGGCGAAATTGTGATAGTTCGAGAGTCGAAAGCTGGCTGATTGTCGGAAAATCCGCCGTCAATGTATTGCACTCCGCGGAATTCCGGGATCTTGAAGCCGCAAAAGTAAGGAATGTAGCAGCTGCATACAATCGCCTGAAATTCATTAGGATTTTGACTGAATTGGAATTTTCCGAATCAAAACAAATCTAAATCTCGATTATTTTCCTGGATATTTTACTTCTATTATTTCTAACATTTACCTGGACCAATTCTCGCTTTGTGTGGTACTGTGACACGATGACATTCTTGAAGTCGGAGTAACGAGTCAAGGACACGAACAGTCTTCCGGAACAGAGCTCATGGGCGTTGTCTGGCAGGATTCTGTTCAACCCGTCTCTCACAAGTCCCATCAAGTCGAAAGTTGGGCTCAGAGCTTGGAGTGTTCCGGCTCTTGCCTAAAATTTTAGATCTAATAGTTTGATTTACAATTTTCAAATAAGCAAAACATAACGGTAAGGAATTCGTCGTATGACGTTAAAAAATCAAAACGGCAACAATGTTAAGAGGACAGGAAAAATTGCTAATGTTAAGAGCACAATTGCGATTGATCTGATAAAATTTCCGGTGAATTCTATGTATTCTGTCATTTTTCAATATATTAGTCTTAATTGTGATTCTATCTCAACGTTTTGCCTAGTTTCCAAAACTTTTCAGAAAATTTTAAATTAAGTGCCAATTACATCAAAATTTCATCAAAAAAGTCAGCATTGATTATAAAATATTGATTTAATTAGCCATTTTTCGCGCGAACTCAAAAATATTAAGAAAGTATTCGAAACTAAACAAAAAGTTGAGATAGACTATGTACTATCAGATTTATGCTCAACCTAGTGAAAACTGTCTAAAAACGGTAAAACAGGTAAATTTCATCAAAAATTTTATCACATAAAATTTTTTTCCACTCACCTCACAAACCACCTGCAAGATGGCACTTGTCGCCTCTGAAATGCAGACATTGCAGATGAGTCCTGCAGCCGCTATGGATCCCGCTGACGCGCCATAGATCCGATTCCTGGTCATTTCCGGAGCATATTCTTTCAAAGCGGCGCATACTCCGGCGTGGTAGATGCATAGAAAGCCGCAACCCGCAAAGGACAAACTGGATTGAGAGAAGTCGATGGTCATTACTGAAAACGGAAAAAGTTGGTATAGATATTTTTTACATAAGATTAGATGGAATGTACGCGATATAAAATAAAATATTAACACGACATGAAGGATTTTGGGATGAGAATGGAATTCTGAAATGGCACAATTGGCTTTGGCATAGACAGGGCAAATGTAGCGAATATTAGATCCACAATTACGCAACATTCTTGACATTCCAATGAAGAATGTTACATGATCACTTGATAAATATTCCTCAATAGAAAAATTCTCCTTGGTTCCAGAACATTCTGGAGTGGCATGCTATATTTATCGGTCAACATTCTCAGCTATCGGATAGTATCGTGGATGGATCATTGGTTAGGTCGGGAATTACGAGGCATGATTTTCGGCCAAAAATGACTAAAAGTACATTTTTATATTCGGTTATTTTTCTCTTCATTTCTAAGTCAAATTTAGGTCAAAAATAAATTTCTACCTTTACTCTCACCCTTGGACCTCAAATATCTCCGCTAAGGCATCAAAGATCATTTTCAAAAATTTTGCCAATCCACGCCAATGTGCTTTTGAATCGAAATTTATGTAAAAAATGTAACACTGTAAATTTAAAAGTTCAATTTCGAATTTTTCACAGATTTGTCAAAAAACGGAAACAAACGGAAAACTAATTCGAACAATAAAATTTTTGTATCACAGAACACAAAAGTTCCATTATTTGGGCAATTATCAATGGAATATTTATAGACGAGATTGGCTCCCTATATCTTATCATTCAAACCACCGCTGTCTCACTGTCATCGAAAACAAGGACAGCACTATAGGGGGCGTAGAGTAGCGGAGCTAAATTGGTCGCGGCGGGCAGTCAATAAAATCGTTACACATCAAAGATTGGTGTCTGTGTCGGTCCCTTGCACATCCAGACTAAGAAAAAGACGCCAGGTTACACTCGGAGCACCAAATATTACACCAAAAGTAACGGTATTCACCGGTGGCGTGCCACACACACATTTTTATCATCACAATCGACTTGCCAGTCGATTGTTTACGCCGCAAACAATTTTCCGTTTTCCGGTTAAACTTTAACGGTTAAGCATAAAGTTTGAATATGTCTATGGGGCGGTCCTGAGAGGATTGGCGTTTTGATCGCTTGTGTTGGCAGAATGAATAACGGTTTTGGGAAGGGAAAGTTTGATAGGCAGGTGGAGAAGTGAGTGGAATTTATTCGGTAAGTCCTCGAGGAAATGATTTATAGAGATATTAATTGCGATGAATATTGACACATAACATATCCAGAACCTTCTAGAATGTTCAGGAACATTAGAAATTTGTCTTCTGGGTATTGCAGCAATGTTTCTGGAGCATTCCAGAAAGTTTTAAAGCAGATCGTTCAAGCGGTCGGAGAAACGGTAAATTAGAATAGAGGGCTTTTTAGTTTGATTTGAAGGGTAAATGAAAATACCAACCGATTTTGTGAAAGCAGGTTTTTTAGGAAAAATTTTCAAGAATTTTCATTTAAAAATAATCATTTTGACAAAATTCTCTGAAAAATGAGAAACTAATCCCTGAGAAATACCTCTGGAAAAATGGCATCCTTGAGTTTAGGGGGGGATCATACAAAACATCGAACGTCGCGCGATTGTGAATCGAACATCAAGTCATTTGGACCCTGAGTTGTTCCAGATTCGTCATTAGCTCTTTCTCTCACTTTTACACTATCTCTCGCTTTTCTCTAACCAGACTTGCAGACCACCCAGATTTTGTCCCCCCCATAGAGAGTTACAAAGCGTTAGCACGGACTTTTCACCTGGCCCATGGATTTTTGGTTCCCGGGCTTCTATTCGATGAGATAAGACCCCCCGAGAAAAAATTTTTGAAATTCGCATGTTGAACCCCCTGTTTTTACCCCCTCAAAAGTCAGGCCACGCCCCCTTTTTGTCCGTCACTAATTGTTTGAGAATATCCAGCAAGCGCCCAGAGGCGTGTGATAGCTCAAACGATTCCTCTCATCGAGAAACGCTCGGGAAAATTGAAATTTTCGAGATCTAACGACAGAAAAAAAAAGTTATGGCCCCTGAGGGCATTTGTCGGGATCTGGTCGGGATTGGGCGTTCCTGACCACCTCCAGAGGCGATTGAGGTGTCAAACGTTAGCTCTCGGTGAGCCAGTACGAATGGCACAAAAAGTTTCGAGATTGGACCACCCAGGTTGATGAAAAATGCCCTCAGGGCATTTCTCGGGATTTTGAGTTCCTGACCATCTCCAGAGGCGAGTGAGGTGTCAAATGATAGCTCTCGGTGAGGCAAAACGAATGGCAATGAAATTTTTGAGATCGGACCACACACGATGAAGATTTTTGCCCTGAGGGCATTTCTCGAGATTTTGGATTCCTGAACACCTGCAGAGGCGAGGGAGGTGTCAAATGAAAGCTCTCAGCGAGACAAAACGAATGGCATAAAAATTTCAGACATTGGACCACACACGATGGAGATTTTTAGCCTGAGGGCATTTAGCCGGTTTGGAGTTTTTTGGCTGTAAATCAATCCTACCCCATAAACAATACGAGCCACCGCAGGTGGCGAGATAGTTTTGTGGTCGGGCGCGGAGCGCCCGACCTTCCCCCTTGGAATGTGAGGGTACTTAGAACATAGGTATATCTGTATTATACCCTTTAAAACCCATGCCGTTTTCTAGACGGCCGAAGGCCGAGTTCTTTTCGCGTAGCGAATACCAAAACTGTTATTCTTATTCACCCAATTAAAATTTATTGACCAACGAATTCAATCTAAACCACGAATATAGACTCCCGACAGCTAGCCGAGCTCTGCTCGGCTAGTTGACGAAAAGAAAGAATGAGACGTAGACATTTTTGAAAAGAGTCAAAAGACAAAGATCAACTTTTTTGGATAAAAAATTGCTCAATAACACATTATTTGTAATATTAAAACCGAAGAAAAGCAATTGAAAATAATAATGAGACAAAAATAATTTTGTTTTCAAGACTTTTCACTTACAAATTTTCGCTAGACTTTCTATAGTGTTTTTGGGTGTGAATTTAATAACGCTGATAATGAGCGCGGAAAATAGCGACTGAAAGAGTCGTAAAAATGTCGTTTGGGACAGCGAAGAAAACGCTGACAAAGCGAATTTGCGATCAAATAAAATTCAGCTGACTTGAAAGATAAAATTTTGACAATTATTTGCAAAGCGAAAGAAATAATTAAAGATTAACAAAACAAAGCACTCTTTGTTATAATTTTTTCTATTAGGTAGAATGGCACAAAACGCTTAGCCCAGACAGAAAATCCGAATTTTGAGATTGGAACGAAGCTCAAAAATTTTGGATGTAAAGTATAAATTAATATAAAAAATAAGCTAAAGAATTTAATTTGCGTTAATTAATTTTCATGCATTATTTTAATACGCGTTTTCTGAGGCATTCCGGGTCTGTTTTCTGGAATATTCCAGAAAATAGAAGCCTGGAGGATTACGACACTAACGGTAAATTAGAATATAAGGTCAATGGTGACTGCCCCATTAAACCCTCACGTTTTTATATGAAAGATAGTCCATTTGCCAGGGTTCTTGTCCAAGCGCCTTCCATAAACGCAACAAAATTTGGTACTTCTCAAGTATCCGGCTACTTATAGTCGAATTTTATACAGAAATTTTTTAAGGGTACCCAAACTATCAAGATTTTTTACTTGTGGAAATCTTAGTAACTAGTAGCTGCAATGGGAAGATTTGACCATAGTTCTGTGAGAGAGATATGACAGACATTGAGAGTGTGCGATGTGTAAGGAGAGGATGAGATAGAAAGAAAGAGTGCGGAATGACAGACAGTGTGTAAAAAGAGTGATGACAGACTGTTAGAGAAAGAGGTGGCATACGGTTATAGTGTGGACACAGAGCATGTCTTCGGTTAGATTACTAGTTGGAGAAGGCGCCGTCACGAGGTAGCTACATAGAGGGATATGGAAAACAAGCAGGAGAAATTGTATTGGGACCCAAACACCACTTCAGGTTCTCTTTAGGAAGGTGCCGTGATATACAGTTACAGTCGAGTCTCTTTATAACGGAGCGGATGAAATCCGCGTAATAAAGGAGACCCGCTTTATAAAGAGGCCCGTTATAAAGAGACTCGACTGTATTTGGATCCTCCTTCTCTATCCAGCTAAAATTCTTTCGGGAACAGTTTTTTAATGATTTCCGGGAACAAAAATGGAACTGAACCATACTCAAACTACAAACAATTTGAAGAAAAGCAATATACACTTGACCAAGCTACAGACAAAAGAATAGTAAGGGATTATAAAAAAGAAAAGCAATAAACTGCCAACTAATAATTTATTTATACCTCTGTTTCGATAGTTCCAATCCCGAAAACCAATCAAGTAATCAGAGCGAAAAATTGATTATGAGAGGAACGAAAAAGGAAGAGGAGTGATCCCCGTTTCTTTTTAAGGGCAATTACAGCACGCGACCACGTGCCTTGAGTTGCCCTAACACCCATTTGTTTGACTTTTTTCTGTTTCTCGAACGGTGATTTGGGAGGTATCAGCGAAATGTTTCAGGCCATGGGACCGACAACGACTCTCTTTGCCTATCAAATTGTAATGCAATTTTCTTTAGAAAACGTAAATAAAATGGGTAACGGACACCTCAAATTGGAATTCGTATAGGAGACAGGTGAAAATGAGAGATAGGTAAGGATAATTGTGTAGGCCACACATATTGATTTTTATTCCGCGCATATGACTTTTCAGTACATCTGGTATGGGCGAGGATGGATTTTTTTGGCTCTAGATATGAAATTCTGAAACCCAATTTTTCGCGAAAGACAACAAAACCGTTGGCATTGTTACTTTTTGGATCGATAAGTAGACCACCCGCAGTGCTGCCGTAGGCCTATCGCCAGCAAACCGAAAAGAGTTGATTCAACACCTGTGTAGACTAATTTAGAGGTCGCCAAAAGAGGTCCAGAAAATATTTCACCAAAAATTCAAGCCGGCTCAAAATTCCGAAGCCTAAGCGAGATTCAAACGTAAGTGCAATAAAAAGCCAGCCGGCCCAAATGCCAGATCAGTCACCACCCGCACTCAGACCCAAACTCGAGGGCTGACCCTTTCTAGGTTCGACCTCTGCGCGACTGACGTAGGTAAACCCAAGACATTTTTGGCAGAACTACTGGCAGATAAACAAAAACATATGGCTCGCTGTTTTTTCTTCTGTATTTGGGAAAGTCGAGAAAATTATTCAGAGGAATCTTGGTTTATTTTTAGAAAGAACCAAGAATCTGAAAAATATAAATATAAACAGAAACAAAAATATATATGAAATAGCTACAAATAAAATGAAAGAATGCGCCATTTTTCGACAGTTCTGAAATTGTTAACTCGTGTGTGGCATATGGGAAGAGAATAGAAAAATACAGACCACAGACAAACACAGACTACAGACAAGCACATACTACAAACAAATTTTGGACACAAACAGAGAAGTTTTCTCTGTGCTCTAGCATTTTGCGTTGTCATTTCCATGTAATTATATCATAAACAAAAACGAAACTTGATCCAACGGAAAGTTTTTCAACATTTTACCAATACGAAATCTCGTATATGATCTTTGATCTCCCACCCATGATCATGAAGAACTTCAGTATGGAAAAAGCTTTTGACATATTGGATAAAAATATAACTGTGAGCAGGAAAGGGTAAACGGTTCAAAAAATCGCATTGGAGATACATGAAAATGAGAGAAAGTTAAGGAATGTATAGGCCAGAATACATTTCAATACGTCAAACTTGTGCGAGATTGGGTTTCAGTTCGAGATCTAAACACGTGAACTGAATCTTGAGGTCCCAAAAATCACCTAGAAACACATTCATAAAATTGAGAGATGCCAGATTTTTGGCGAGAATTCAAAATTCCAAAAATTTTTCGCAAAAGCCAAAAAATGAACTTGTATAATTATGTTGATCTTCGTTTTGAAATTGGCCCTCTAGCGATTACTGTCATCTTGGCCCAAATCCAAGAACTAGTAAAAAGTTTAGGGAGAATATAAAAAATATATTATTTTTTGATCTTTGGCTCATGGGAACGAGTATTAATCGGACTAATTTTGTTATTCTCGGGTCCTGGGAGGTATGGTTTAAATACACCTGGGCCAGTGCAGCGAAGAATTCTCGGGCCACAAGACTGAGGAGTTTCCCTTTGCTCGCCTATCAAATGTAATTAATCTTTAAGGACATGGAAAATGTGATATGAGATTGGAAATGGGAAGGTGAAAAATTGTCGCCGAAAGTAAATGAAAACCGTTACAGTGAGATGGGATTAAAAAAGAAGGAAAAGTACGAGAATGATAAATGAAAGTTTATGCTGAGAAAATTTCTTATGCAAACCAAAATGGTTGAATGGAATTTTGGAATCATACGCTGAGAGTTTCGAAGAAACAAATCGGAAATGCGCTGTGATTCACGCCATTTTAGAAAGGTCATTCACGTGAAAGCTCACGGGGGTTGCCCTGGTAAGGGTGTCCAAAATATTTGAATTCCGAGAAAATTTTGCGGTATTTTGAATAAAAATTACATGAAATATGACTAATTTATGGTAAAAATTTGGAATAAAATCAAGGATACCATATTTTCGAATAGACATTTTTTAATCTGAATAGTTTACAGAAGACATAACTGTAAGCGGGTGAGAGACGCTAGAGGGTGTCTTGAAAGTTTTCCTAGTTGTGACTAGATAGCAATATAAGGGCAAATGGTACAAACTTACAGAATATTGATCCTGAAAAGTTGATCCTGGAATAGGGGTATTTTGATCGCAAGGATACAAGCGTGCCAAGTCGATGCAATAATGTGATCCAAGATTGTCAGTCTATCTCAAGATTGACAGGTAAATGAATATTGCTCAATACTGTGAGACCGGGGAACAGTTTGATATTTAGAAATGCAGATATTTTGATAGAAGATACGGGTGGTCTTCGGAATAGAATTGCAGGTACAGTCGACTCTCGATTTACCGCACACACGATTTACCGCACTTTCGATTAACCGCACATAATTGGCTGGAACGGATTTTTTCCATACAAAATTCCCTCGATTATCCGCATTTTGTGCGGATAAATTCGATTATCCGCACAGGTTTTTGCGGAACCAAAGTGAAATTTCCAAGTAAAATTTTTCGTTTATCCGCACAAAGAAAAATGGTTCAGTTTTTGGCGCAAATTTGAATTTTTATACAAAATTTTCCTGTTTTTCATTAAATTTTTCGAAAATTTTTCAAAAATTTTGCCAAATTTACCAAAATTTTTGCAAAAATCGGCAAAAAATTCAGTAAAAAATTCAAAATTTTTTGGGCGGGAATTCAAATTTTATTTTTTCTATTGAAAAAATGACAAAAAATATAGGAAATTTCGTTTATCCGCACAACTTTGCAATGGAAGGATTTTTTTCATACAAAATTCCCTCGATTTACCGCACATCCGATTAACCGCACTTTCGATTATCCGCACAAAATCGCCATTCCCGACGTGTGCGGTAAATCGAGAGTCGACTGTATGCGGGAATGACAAGCTCAAGCATGCAAAGATGTGATCAATGACCTAGTATGGTCAAATTTTGTCTCCTAATGGGAATACTTACCCTGAGGAATGACATTTTAGAAAGGACACAACTTTGGAGGTGTTATTCATTTCTATCTTAAATTTAAGTGCAAAGTGGTCTTTAACCTTCCCCGTTACATTTCCCAGCAGAAGTATTCAATAAACACTTGGTCATATGAGTCATGGGCCAATAATCTTCGCCCGTCTTCCCAAATGGACTCTTTCCCCACTGCGAATGGCTTTGATTGACATATACAATTCCAAACAAAGAGAAAATCAATGAAACATCTTTCCGAGTCAATAAATTATTACCATGAAAAATTGTTTGTTCACCTTATTTTTCAACATCTGCACTGTAAAACATGTTACATTTCCCGCAATGTTCTCAAGCTAGCCCTTATATTTGTGAATGTCTAGCTTTGTGAGGGTACTTTTAATATTAAGTATTTAAGCTTAGTATCCTGAATCAGGTTATTCCAAGGTTCCTGACCCAGAAGCAGGATTTGATCAAATTTTGAATGCAAATCCTGAAACCCAAGTACAGGTAAAAATGTTACCTGTTTTATTTTTTGAAATTAAAAAATATTAGAAATTTTCCTAGCCTAAATATTTAAACCTAATTCAGCCATTCAATTGGATTTGCACTTTTCAATAAAAAAATAGCTCTTGCCCCGTCTGAAATCCAACTGGTGACATTTCCCCAAGGGGAAACATTTATAGGGGAAACATTCTTATATGTGAACTTTAAGAAATTAGAGATTTTTAAGAAAAATTCCATCTAGAGAAAAAGAAGCTAAAATTTAATTCCTCCAATGTTACCTATCTCAAATCCAGGTTTTGCCAATAACTTGACCCTTGACCATATACCTGAAAGACATATACCCAGAGGCCAAACTCTAACTCTATCAAAACTCTAACTGTAAACTCTAAGCTCTGTCTTGCTCCCAATTACCAAAGATCACTCAACTAATTCCCATTATCGACCAAACCACTTCCCTAACCCAAACAAACTGCGCAACTTGCACTATTCCCACACAGTTCCCAAACCGTTCCCATTGGGGCTCATACAAGGGCCGAAAAGCGACCCGTTCCCAAAAGCGACCCGTTTTATAGGGCCGTCCTTTCGATTTCTCAGCCTAGCCTGCCACTTTCTGACGTCCTTGGGAGAAGTTCTTTGGGGTACCGAAAGACAGCAGCGGCGGCCATCGAAACGTCTTTCTTTGGAAGACTCGGCGGCGGCGCTGCGAAAGCAAAACGGAAAAGGGCAAAGGCAAATCGATTTACAATCTTTGCACTATTTGCCGCTTTGTTTGTTTGCTTTTTATTATTTTTGCTGGAACCGATTTCGAGACTCCTTCGACTCTCCAAAGGGCGCCTATCGCTTGCACCTGAAAGTTCACCTGACTTCCTCATGATCTCCTGATCTTTGCCAACAATTTTGGGTGGAGTTTGGAATTGTAAATCTGACCATTTTCGGCCTTTGGACAGTTTTTGATCAAGAACGCTTTGCGTGGCTTTGAAACAGGTTTTGAGGCAAATTGAGAAAATGGAACATTCGAAAATTTGAAACGTGGAGTAGAAAAAATGTTGCGTTAACCCTGGATACACATTTTTCAACTTTTTTTAGCCAAAAATGGGCTTATTTTGCCCAAAAATTTTCGATTTTCCTAAAAGCCTATTTTTCATGAAGTGCAATCTCCATAAAATTTCTGCCATAAATTAATTTTTGTGAGATTTTAATCCTTCGCTTTTGAACATAAGTTTAGCTAAAAACATCCAATGTTTAGAAAAAAGCTGCTTTTCTACTCGCGTACTATACCATCTTATAAAATTTTTTATCTAAATTTGGTACATTGAAATGATATTCTCATTGATTTTTTACCTCGAAATATGAGGAAACAAACTTTTTTCGCAGAAGAACCAAATCTTTTGAAATAATTTCAGTCTTAAAAAAATATTTTTAGAGAAAAATGAATCCAAAAGCTATGAGAAAAATCATTAGTGACTTAACTTTACAATTTGGAATCAAACTCCAAAACTTCTTTTTATTCCCAAGCTTTTTCGATTTTGTTGTTCCGAGACACTTTTGCTTTTTTATGTTCATCTGCTTTTCTTCTAATTTTTCAGTTTTTTCCCTGTAAACTTTCAATCTGAGTGCTGCCCATTTTTACGACTTATCAAAAATTGTGAGGTACGTAGAAAGAACGCTTTGGCCCATTTTCTGTTTAGTTTTATTTGAGTGTTTTTCAATGCAAATGTTTTTTGAAAGAAATGGAAGGAAACGGAGCAGAAAACAAAAGGAATGAAACAAAGTGCCATAAAGTGATTATAGAAACAATCGCACGTAAATTTAATGATAGTGGAACGTAAGCCAAGAAATATGGCGATTAAGCAAAAAAAGCCTCTTTTGGGTCCATAAAATTTCGTTAATAGTTAATAACAGGTGACAGGCTCTGAAATCTTTGAAACAAAATTGTTTTTTGCAAAAAAATGGGTGCAAAGTAGAACAAACTAAGGGAAAAATTTCTTTTCGTAAAAAACAAACTTGCTGAAATTTTTTAAATTTTCCAAAAGAGTTTTTCGTTTAGAAAAATCTGGCACGCGAAATTTAAGGCTCAGCCAAGGCCGATTTTACAAAATAAAAAAGACAAAAATTAAGACATGCCAAAGTGTTCCTTGGATCAATTCTAAAATTATGCCTTCTAAAATTCGGAAAGTATATCAAAAATTAGGCAACCACCTCAAACAATCACTCGAAGACCCAATTTCTAAGGTCCGGCCTATTGAAATTCGCCACGTATTTAAAGGATGCCGACATATTTTTTGGCTACGGGGTTTTTGCTCGGGGCATTTATCCTTGCTATTCAGGCTCAAGTTTTCGTAGGAAAAAAATTTTCTTATCTCAAATTTGCCTGATCTCTCTATTCCTTTTCTCTCATTTCCTATCTTCTCCATATGCCATTTTTTGATGGAGCTTATAAATTGAAGTACACCGGAGAAACAGAGAACTGTGTGTTTATCATAAAAGTGCAACTAACAAGAAAAGTACAACAATACTGAAGTTGTTAAACTGCCCAATTATCCTTCCATTCTTTCTCAGAATTGTTCCCACACTTCTTTTTAGCGCTTCCGGTTTTTCTGTCAGAAAATGAATTGATAATCAGAACCAAAGCCTGTATAGTGCGCACTGTGCCAACACCATTGCCATTGTTTTTATGGGGAATCCTTCTTTCTTCCGATGACATATAACAGAAAGTGGCTATTCATTTGGCGGTTTGCAGTTGAATCCGGAGTTGTACAGACAGGATTTGCTATTGTAAAGTTGCATCATTGTAACTGGGATGAGTAAATGTTATGAAATAGACTGACTATACGAGTACATTGCATAAATTTGTTTGAATAATTGAATTTTTATCCACTTTTTTAATGGTAAGGGGGAAATTTGGAGGGGCAAATCTTATGGTAACCTTAAGAAACTGCTTCTCTGTCTGTCTGCCTCTCTATGTATATCTACATCTTTGACAGTCTCTGATAGTATTCCTGCCTCTTCGTCTCTCTCTGTCTCTGTAACTCTCCCTCTCTCTGAATTTCTGCCTCCCTTTCTTATACCCATTTCTCTCTGCCAAGCCAAACCTAAAAACAGATTTTTTTATTTGCGAAAGATATCTATACAAAGATGTGAAAGTTTGACTACACAAACTTTATAGAAACTTGCCTTGCAAAACCTCCCCAGCCACGAAAAAACTCTACTATGCAAATTTTTTTCTTTATACCCGCGCTACACACCCCGGGATTTTCGATTTCGACTATTTCCACCTATGTGGGGCCATATTTTTGGCCACTAATTCTGGCGGTTCAAGGTCGTTTTAGTCGCCAAACTTTTTTAATTTATAAAAAAGGAGCGATTTTAAGAAAAATACGTCAAAATGTGGCACTTTTTTGTCACCCCGACCGAGATGCCAAAAATGAGCCCTATCCCCCCAGTAAGCTAGCCCTGTGATTCCGTAACATGGCCGTATGTAACGTATTGTCCCCCTTTTTCTGGGTGGCATTCTTAAGTGATAGCTTAAAATGTTCATACTGACCAGCTGAGTATGTTTTTAGCAAAATATAGACAAAATGTAGACTAAATTTAGACAAAATTTTTTAGACAAATTTTTCCAAAGGCCATTTTTTCTCATGGAAGGCATGTTTAGGGGTGTATAAATCAGTATGTAACGTTTTGTCCCCCTTTTTTCTGGAAGGCATTCTTAGGGGTCCTTATTTTTGTATGTAACGTTTTGTCCCCCTTTTTTCTGGAAGGCATTCTTAGGGGTCCTTATTTTTGTATGTAACGTTTTGTCCCCCTTTTTCGGGAAGGCATTTTTATCTGTTATCTTATCATTTTGTTGCCGAGGGCATACTGATACACCCTGGAGTCCTGTGGTCGGGCGCGGAGCGCCCGACCCTCTCCCTTGGTATGTGAGGGAACTTAGATCACAAAAGGGTATAACCCAATCTTACCCCATAAACATTACGAGCCACCGCAGGTGGCGAGCCAGTCCTGTGGTCGGGCGCGGAGCGCCCGACCCTCTCCCTTGGAATGTGAGGGAACTTAGAACATCTACTCCCGAACAACCCTTACTCCCGAACAACTCTTACTCCCGAACAACCCAATCTGACCGCTGATGGCGGTGGGCATACTGATACAGACGAGGGCATACTGATGGCGGTGCGCGAAGCGATGACGAACCCAATCTCCCGCTGTGCACGCTAACCGCTTCCTAGCGAAGTGCGGGCCGCGAAGCGGCCCCACTTCGCTAGTCCTATTATATGCGGCCCCCGATTTCACAGGCAAAAGAACCATAGGGGGTACCCTATGGTTTGAAAAATCGTTTTTCTAAAAAATTTGTCAAAAAATCAATAATAGGCCCAAAAATGAGTGTCAAATTTTGAATAACCTTTTCACGTATTCACCTATGTAGAATTTTTTCTTTAGATATTAGATTGCCAATGTCATATCAGTTTCACCATAATCGGCACTTTTGTACAACTTTTGAATTGAGGAAGCGGACTGTCATCGAAAAGAAATTTAGTGTATTTTAAGAGTAAACTTTAGAGACTATCTATTTGTATGACTGTCTGCTTCTTTCTCTGCCTCTCTCTTTCTGCATGTCTGTTTGCCTCTCTCTTTCTGCTTCTCTAATTCCATTTATCTCTTAGACAAAACTGAAGAAGATTCTTTACTTTGCTCAGATGCGTAGACAAAGGCTTTGAAAGACAAAGAAGTGAAAATTTGCCTACACAAACTTTATAGAAACTTACCCTGCAAGTCTCCAACTAAACAACACATACCCAAAACCTATCAGATAAATTTGCGTCTTGAACAATTATCATTTCTATCCATCTGAAGTATTCTTTAGCTAAAATTTTTAACAACTTATTCGAGGTTGCTTATAAATTCCTTTTATTTATACTTTTCTGGATAAACTTTTCCCTATGTCGAGATTCTGTCATATCGTGCGAGTCATATGGAAGGTCATCCCCTCCCACTGTCACTTCATGCCATAATTTTCTCCGGAACGAATAGAATTTATGAGATTAGTCTGTTTTTATTCCAAATCTCGAGATTCTCGAGAAAGTTTTCGAGATTCTCGAGAAAGTTCTCAAGATTAGGACAAAAATCTTACTGAACTCGATCTTATCGAGATATATACTTTAGATTTCTTGTTCCGACTCTCTGAATTTTTTCGCTATTTCTCAAGATTAGCTCATTTCATACCAAGTCGTTTCATCGGCCCCAAGAGTGTAATTTCAAGATCAGTCGGTGGTCAGTAGGTTTTCCTTCAAATTTCTCGAGAAATTTCGAGATTCTCGAGAAAGTTCTCGAGATTAGCTGAAAAACTATCTATTCTCGAACTGATGGAGAGATACGGCACGCACGTGCTCAATCGAAAATCACTGAAACTTAGCATTCGTTGGTCATTATTCAACCTTCTGGAATGATCCAGAAAAAACGATATGTCAAGAAATAGTATTGAGAGCGGAGTAATGACCTCATATGTCAAATGACTGCAGGTGAAGTAACGGTCCCCTATCCTCCCAACTTGCACTTTTATCTGCTTCTGTCACCTGCGCAAAACTTGAGTTTCGAAATCATAATTTTTGGTATCCTTCAAGCTTGTTTATTAATTGCATGCGTAACAACTTTGTGATAGCAAAAGCATGCCCAATAATAAAACCAATTTGCTTTCTGCGGTAAACTTTTCGGTGACTCATTACTGCGGCGCCGCGAAACTTCACTCCATTAGACAGTCCGAATCGGCGGCCGAGTCTAGACAGCCGACCCTTTGTGCTGAGCGGCGTGGCCCATGCAGGATGGTAGCGCCGCGGAGGACGGACAGGCCGGCCCTGGTATTTTCTATGCCCCGGCTGGCAGGGCTAGACGGCCTGCCAGCCGTTTTTCTCTCCTCGCCTGTCTTTATTGATTTATTCTATGGGGAGCTCTGATTTTTAGGAGCTCTGACGTATGCGCCAAATGGAGGTGTTTTAGGGATCGATTTGCTCTAAACCGATTTGGCTGACGTAGTCATAGTTCGGAATCGGGACGTTTTAGGGATTTGGCATGACCTAATTTACTGTTTTTTTATTAAAATTTTATTTTTCGTGTTTTTTTCCATTTTCTGATAATTTTCGCATGCTTTGATCATAGTTTCGGCTTTGAATTGAAATTTTGCAAATTTGAGTATATTTTTTACAAAAATTTTGTTTTTGTATTTTTATTCCCATTTTCGGTTAATTGTCGCACGTTTTTATCAGTACTTCACATGCACACCTGGTTCTCAGGTAGTATCATCTTAGGAATAGAAAATAATTTCCTTTCTTGTTTTCGACTGCTAATTTTTAGATATTTTATGGATTTGTCACGCAATAGTTTCTCTCTATTTGTTTTTTATTTTTAAAATTTTGTGTCTGTCATTTTTTCCTTCCCCTTCGATTTTTTTGTATTTTAGATATTTCTATTTTTACTATCAGATTCAAAGAATTGGTAATTTATCTTATTTCTTCCCATTTTCTGTTACCTTCCGCAAGTTTTGTTCCGTGTTGCCCAAATTTGCCATATTTTTGTAAACAAATAAAAAAACAGATTTTTGCCAGATCTGTGATGATTTGGTGGAGAAACAAATTTTTTTGTTCTGAACATTTTATTGATTAGCCAGTCGATATTTTTTCTTGTGCTCTCCATATTTGTACTTTTGTTTCAAAAGTTTGATAATTTTTCATATCTCTCTTCCCATTTTCTGTTAAGTGTTGCAATTTGAGGATCTAGCTTTAGTCTTTGATCTTTAATCGAGCAGAACACATTCGAGATTTCAGAATCTCGAAGGCGATATCGGGCAATTTTTTGCTTAGAATCGTTTTAATCTTTGATCTTTTACTATACTCTCCCTGATGCATATGAATCAGTTGTTTATTTGAATTATTTTCCATCTGACTGATTTATGAATTTCATTAGTGATTGGCTAACTATGCCAGGGCTGCCCCATTGTTTTTCCCAAATTTGGCACATTTTTGTAAACAGATTGTCAGATTTTTGCTAAATTTTGGCCATTTTAAGGGAGAAAAAAAGGTCTGGAAAACTTTTCCTAAAAATGAGCGAAAAATACCAAAAATTCACAATTTTTCTGGGATTTAATAGATTTTCTTTTACGCTTTAGTTTTTTGGACTTATTTTGGGCTGAAATCTTACTTTCCCTTAAATATTCCTAAAAATTGTAGAGAAACTCAAAATTTTACTCTACGAAAATTTTTCCTTGATTTTTGCAACGAAAGTAGACGCTTTATTGGGACCGGGACATCTGCCACCCGACAAGTGCCACCCCGACATCTGCCACCGCGACAGCTCCCACTTCATACTAGAGAACAGTGTCTGCGTGCGACAGTGACTACGAAATAGTGTGTATTTCTAACCGTCTGCGGCCCATCGTTCCTATGTCTTTTTTGACCCAGCCATTTGATAAGAGTCTGAAGGAAAAGTTGAAGGTGGCAGATGTCGGGGTGGCACTTGTCGGGTGGCAGATGTTACGGTGCCGCTTTATTGCCTAAACAGTTCATCATTGTTCTGATTTGGTTCTCCAATTAATGTTTGAATTGCATGGTCTTGGCGCGAAAATTCATCTTGTGACATTTCGTCACAAGACATTTCGTCAATCTAAAAAATTTTTCTTTCGCAATTTTCACATGAAACTGAGTGAGAATTTTATTTTCCGTCTGAATTTTTTCTTCCTCAATTTTTTCACCTGACTAATCTCCAAGCATCTTTTTGTCTTTTCTCGGTATGAATTTCATCTTTTGGTATTTGAAATACAGAAAAATAAGATTTTAGAAGAAGAAATGTCATTCCAAAATTGATATTTACCTGCCCGCTCCTAGTATTGCCAAATCCTCCCTCTTTTTCTCTCTCTAACCATGCTATAATACTCTCCAATACACGCGAATTCTGATTGCACCATAACTGTAAAATGGCCCAGGTGTCACAAGTTAACCACTTACCTATTCATTTATCTGCTTAATCCACCCTCTTTTTCTCTGCCTATCTAATCTCAATATCTAATCATGTTCTTGCACTCTCACCATGGAAAATTGATCGTTGATTTTCGTTTCACTCTCGAATATGTCATGCAAAATATAACTGTAAACCCTCAATACCATTTTAATTTCGCAATATTTCAGTTGCTTTCTCAATGGAATACCATCCGAGAATGAATTGCCAGCGAAGAATGCAGCAGCAAACCTCCACAAACGGCAGACGCGTTTTCGTGAGAGCGCCTCAGGCGACCAGACCCCCTCAGGTGACTAGAATCGTCTATGTGCAGCAGAGTCCGTCGTCGTCCGCGCTTCCGCCGCGAAGGTCAACGCCAGCGTTCATTGTGGATCACGAGTATTTGGCGCCGTCTCCGCCGAAACTCCCCAGGCAGCAGAAAATCGTCTATCGTCCAGTCTGCTACGAAGGTATTTTTCAGGATTTGCAGTTTTTTTGGGTCAGAAACTTAATTCTGGGCTCAAAAATACCAAATTTCCACAATTTTCCTGAAAAAAGTCTTTCGAAAAAGGTAATTTCTGGATTTATTTCTAGAATATTCTAGACCGTTCATAAATCTGTACACTATCAACTTTTAGATCGGAATATCGTCTATGCCATGTCGCCTGGAGAGGAGTACAGTGAGCCTTATGTTGCCAGACGTGTCTCTCTTTCGAGAGAGCAGAGATCAGTTCCATACAGGGTGCCGAGAAAGCGATCTATACTATCGAATTACCTGACGAACAACAGTCCTGTCCTGAAAATTCTCGAGCAGCCGGTTGACGTGAGGACGCCTCTTTTTGGAGTTCCGAATGCCGATGGCACAGTTGACGATTATAAGGAGTAAGTTGAACTCTTGAGATACTTATATGTTCGAGAACAGTTTATTAGAAAAGAAATTTTGGTTGCTAGTAAATAGGAATTTTGATTACAGAACTTTCTAGAATGTTCTAAACGGTTCTTCTGGGACACTCCGAAAAGTTTTTCTGAAACATTCTAGGAGCATGTTAGCTTTTTATCATCATGGATCAAATTTGAATTGGTTGTAGCATTTTTATTCGGTTTAGGAAACGGCTTCCTGAATTCCTGACCAAAACTATAGCGAAGAAATCTCTTTTCTAGCTATAATAGAACATTCTGTAAAATTCTAGAATAAATTGTGTAAAGGACTGATTGAAATAGATATCAAAAAGTTTAATATGTGTATGTGCTAGAGAAGTATTTAAGGTATTCGCTTCTATCGAATCACTATTTCTCTAACTTTTACATTGGCTGTTCTTGAGCTTATAGAATTGTTTCATGTACTTTAACACTCTAATTATCTATTTTATAGCCAAGTCGGCTGGCAGCATTTGAATTACGGTGACATCTCGTTTGACGGCAAGCTGACTTCTGAAGAGGAGCAAGAGAACGTCATTCCCGATCTGAATGGAACGCAGATGGAATTCTTACCTGAGGCTAAGGAGGGAACCGATGACTTTTCAATACCAAGCCAGCCGACAGTGGAGCAGAGAGAGCCCAGAGAGCTGGACATGGAGGCGATATTTGGTAAGAATTTGGATTGTAATTTATAGAAATGAGTTCATAGGCTTAAGAAAAATTTTAAACTGTTGTAGGAAAATTTTTTGATGAAACCATTATTTTTTGGTCTGGCGGATATATATTTTCTACATTAGCAATTTTACTATGGGATAACATTAGTTTTGTAGCAATGGTCCTAATTTTGTAATCCAAGAAATATAGCATTCGACAGTATCCGCCGATAGGAATAACAGTATAAATGAGTAGGTTAGAAAATTCTAAAATATGACTCTTTATATTTTGGTGATCATATATCATGATCTCTGATCAGTTAACTTTAAGAAATCACAATACTCATATTTTTGAAAATAAAATTTTCGTGTGACAAACTAATTTATTGATTGATTTTAGGTGAAATTCCCCCCGGCAAGTGGATTGGTCACAACTGGGATGACTTGTACAATGTGATGTGCTCAGACGGTTTCAACCTCAATTGACAATATTTGACAGTTATTATTCCTATTATTTCGTCTGTGCGCTATACGGGTCATTTTTGAGCTTGTTCTGAATCCATATTTATTCTGGTCGCGTATTATTGTACATGTTCTTCAGTGTTAATAAAATTGTTGTGTTTCTCTGCAAGTAGGGATTGTGAAGGTAAGACGTTGGGAAGGTAATATTTTGATGAGTTTTCAAGTTAGCTCGAACAGTCTGTCAAATTAAGAAACAGAAAAAGGAAGTTCTTGTCATTATCTGCAACTATTCGAGACTTTACTGTAAAAACGGTATGACGACATTGTCTTGTAAAAGATGATTTTGTAATTGAGCGTCTATATTTTTGTGAAAAAATCTTTTAGGTAATTAAAGAATAATTAAAAAGATAAAAATTGATTTCGGAATATTCTCTCCAATAAAGCCCTCTTTTTTACAATTTTCTAGATGAAACTTCTGGAACTTTTACAGTGCCTCAGAAAAGCAGCTATTACATTTTATATTCGATTAGCGTTTATCCTCCTGATCTTGGCAATCATATATCGTATATCATATATGAATCATCAATATATTTTGAAATAGAGATTGCACCACTTTGATTTCGGATTATTCTCCGATTATTATTATATTATTATTATTCGGTGAAGCAGTACATACTATTATCCAAACTCAACCATTGACACCCTTTGAATTCGCGGGTTGTTATACCAGGCGCAGTATTGGAGAAGAGTGCCTTGGCATACAGGCCAAGAGGCTTTTTAAGGCATTTCGAGACAATATGATGGAACCTCTTAAGAGTAAATCGACCACGCTGAACCCAAATCCTGGATCAGATTTGAACTTTTTCGTTTAAAGTTGACATTTTTCCATATTTTAGAGGAAAAGTTCAAAAATCAAAGTTCAAATCTGATCCCGGATTTGGGTAAAGATAATCTTTGATCTTAAATTGCACTTTGGTTTTCCTCAGTATTTATAGCGAAAGCAGAGTCAAATTCTGTTCTTATACATTGACTTGTGTTTATTGGAAATTTTAACAACATTTATTATCAAATAATTAATTTCACAAAAAGTTGATTACAAGAATGGATTTTAACGGCATGAAAAATTTTTTACACAAACCAAGAAAAATATCAGAAAGGTTTCAATCAGCCCGAAACGGAAAAGGAGAAATGGAAATAAAGCATTCACAAAAACAAAGTTGCCAAAATACAGGCACCTTCATATGCGAGTCAAAGATTTTGTTTATCCCGAACGCGCTTGTCAAGGTCGACTAGGATGCCGGCAATGCCCTTGAGGTAGCTGTCGCTTGAGGGTTCTTTTCGCTTGCCGATCACTCCCAACAAGAATGTATTGGGCTCATTCTTCAACTTTCCAATCGGGACCACGTGCACCTGAATGTTTGACAATTTAAGCTTCGTCCAAAAAACAGGTCAGTAAGGGAGGCTGAAGAGGTACCTCGGTTGAGGCCGGGAGCAGGGAGGCGTTTTTCAGAGCTATGGTTGTCGAACCAAATTGGTTGTTGATCTCTAGCGGCTAGAGCACTAACCATACCAATTACATGAATCCGAAAATTGATTTCCGATTTTTTAAACCATGCTTGGGAGGGATTAAACTGATTCATTGAGCACGAATTTGAGGTTCATAATTGGTTCTGATCCGATTTTGCCTAGTTTTCCATCATTTTGCACGTTAATTTAGGGAATTTTGCACTTTTTGACCAAAATGGGCCCAACTTGCGTTGAAAAAACAGGTCGGTAGTCATATCTGCATAAAAAATTACGCTAAAATTGTGCTCAGAGCATCGAATCACGCATAAACCCGAGGTTTTCAAAAAACAGAAAATTTTTCCGGATTGACTGGAATAAAGAAAATAGCGTTGAGAAACAAATTGCAAATTTCTCCTTCTGTCACTCTCAACATTCCTGAGATATTGTTTTAACAAACGATCAATATAAACCTCCTTCTCCTCGTGAAACTGATCCTTGAGCAACTGGTAATAGCGTGCAGCCAATTTCCGCAGAAACAAATGCAGGTCATTGGTCTCGTCTGATGGAATGTCATCAATTTGTTCGAGAATTCGAGAAGCCAGAAGGCTAGCCAGAAGATTTTTTCATACCCCTCATTGAGGTTTGGTTCGTAAATGAGGGCTGCGTCATCGTGTTTTAGACGGAGAAGCTGGTCGTCTTCTTTGAGCACCTGGAATTCCAAGTTTTTATATTTGATTTTGGTGTCCGACTTGGACTTCCTTTATTGCAAGTTTTTGATACGTATCTCTCTCAATTCATTCCAGAATTGATTCGAAATTCATAGTATTTTTATGTTTGGTTTTGATATCCTTGCTTTTGGAAATGCTCTAAAATTGGGAGAACATTTCTTGTTCCAGGAAAGTTATGGCTTAAATAAGATCGAACCAAATTCCAAAAGCACACTTTTGCAAATTTTTGGTTAGGTTTAGAAATGGCAGGTTTCGTTGTTTTTATAGGAAACGTTACGAAACGTTGGTCGAATTCCGATTTCCCGGAATAACTTTGGGTATGCTAGTGCCTGTGTCAGAATTTTTCGCTAATCTAATTTTTTATATTTATTAATGAGAAAGATTTTTTGAATAAATCCTGGAATTTCTTGAAAATTTCAAGAATCTCGAGAATTTCAAGGTTCCTAATTTTAATTAAAAGTTTTTATTGTTATCGTATAACGACTAATTTCAAACAGTTCTGCTGACCGTCAGAATCTCGTCTAATGTTTCGCCGAAGTCGTAGTGGCTGGGAATGTTCTTTATGCGCACTATTTCCGAGAATTCCTCCTTGATTTGGGCATTCAATCTGATTTTTTCACGAGTGATCCCGTGTGGTCCGTGAAGAGCATCAGCTGGCGAAAATACGACGAAAAAGACGGAGAAAATAACAGGAAAGATCATTTGTTCAGATTGGTTGCAAGAAAACAAAAATGAACTAAACCACTTTTTGAAACGTTTAAATGAGCAGACGGAATTTTTTTTAATGTAACAAATTGAATATTAATAAAAACGGTGCTATTGAAACTGCAAATATTTTTTTCTGTTATAAAAGCGTTGTTTGATCTAAACCGCATCAAGTCGGCATTTTTTACAGGTGGTCTCCTTTGAGCATACATCAGCATTTCAATCACATTGTTATTCAAAATTTTTATTAAGATCATATAAACTATTATGGAATTAGAAATGCAATACAGAATATAATCGAGAATATCGACATTTAGTAAACTAGCGAAATTATAACTTTGATTAGAATATTATCACATAGACACTACGACATGAAAAAATGTGACTACATAAATGACCCGCGCTCTGTGACCACATGGATGATTTCTATAGCTAGGTCCAATTCCCACTGCATTGTTAAATGTGCCCGAGTTATTTACCGATGCTTTGTTTTCAAACATTTTGATCAATAAGCTTCGCTTTCAACCCATCCTTCGTTTACAAGGGTAAGCTACTAGTTAGTGTATATTTTTTCGCTTTAGTGGTAAAAAAAGACATGGAATGTTATCGAAAATGGCGAATGTTATCGAAAATAATTTCGTCAGACGAAATTAAAATAGTCTCTTTAAATCTTTCGTTCCATTCAAACCTTTTATTTCCTATGATTACAATGACGACCAGCAATAATTCCCCAAATTTTTTACCCAGCCCCATTTATCAATGCTCTTTTCTGCGGCAAGATAACCTTGAGAATTGATTTTTTAACTTTCTCACAATTGGAAGGCCAGAGCGAGAGTCTCCCCAAAATCGGAGATATCAATCGAGAAAGATGGAATCACAATAATACAACTCTATTCTCTATTTCAGAATTTCGTTAAAAAATTCGCACGGAAATTTGCTAAGATTGTGCACCAGTTTCACCAATTTATGGAGGACCTTTGATTTCTTAGCCTAAAATCCACATATTAACGATACTGCCGTTTTCAATATTTCTAATTTACTGAAAGAATGAATGATTTAACTTCAGTCACTCTAACCTGTTATTAATAATTTCAACGTTTCCCAACAATGGGATGGTTTTCATATTCTTTATTGATGAATTAGTTCACTTACCAAATCCATATAATGTCCCGCAATTATATTCATACTTGTCCATCTCCGGTTTGCTTCCACTTCACCATGTGGGATTTCGGTAATAGACAGACGCGCAGGAAATAAGCGTTTAGTACTGTACGGCCATTTTCGCTCAAGCTTGGAATTCCCTCTCTATCTTCTAAAAATTAAAATATCTGTGTCATTTTGGTGCGTTATTTATCTCATTGTAATTTTGAGTGCGTGAGGTAATTTTTTCAAAGAATTTCACTGTGGTGTATGAATTATTATTTGACATTTCACAGGGAAAAGTAAAACATTTTGTGCCATTTCTATATTTTTAATTTTTGCGTATTTTTGTTAAATTTTTAACATTTTGAAAAGTTCCAAAACCTAAAATATTTTTTTAAATATGCGATTTATCTGGTGTTTGTGTGGCCCCGGACACGGAACTGAATGTTTTGGTAGCTATATTGTCTACAAATTACTGATTCTAATCCGGGAAGCCATAATATTCCGCTTTGTTTTATATGGCTACCCAATTTTGTTCTTTTATTTTTGCTAAATGTAAATCAAAACACTCGCAGGCAAGCATTCGTACGCTTTTTATGTGATTTCCCACTGTTGAGCTGCGAAGGGAATTAATGGGTGTATTGATAGCGGTTCACTCTCAAATTCGAGCCTTTTCGAACTGTTAATATGTGAAGAAGCTTACGGGTGTATGTGAGCATGAGCAGCTTGAGCAAAACAAATTCCTCTTGCGTCAGAAATGGAGTGATATACAGTAGGGGAGTTGTGAAATCACCGTATACCGAAAGGTGGGCTCGAAGTAATTCTTCAGACAGATTCTTGTCGGGGCTAAAATAATTAAAAAATATGCCTATATAAAACCTAAGCGAGATTGCTTAATGAGTTAGTGATAATTTATAACTCAAGGCACCAAAACATACAGACACAGACATTTTACAAAATTAAGATGTAATTTGCGTCTTATATCTTGCGCTTAAATGTCAATTCTGCTTACAACTTACTGGTTTTCTGGATATTCGTAAGCAAGCGGGTAAAACCAATTTTTGAAAACCACTGCATCTCGACACGTAAGCTTCATCGAAAAAAGCAACTGCCAAAGCTGTGCGATAAGTTTGTTTAATCTATAATTTCATTATTGTGTTAATTGGCAAAGTTGATCACAATAAGGAAATCTTCATTGGAAATCAGCGAAAAAGTGAGAAATCAAATTTTGAGGCTCTTTAGCTAATTTTTTTGCATCATTATGCTTTTTTACGATCACCTTAAATAAATGGATAACATTATTTAACCTGGTCTTGTAAATCCATGAGACGGAAACATTCTAGAGATTTTGAGAACTCAATCGACAAAAAATGTCGAATGGTAGAAAATTTGTCGTCCGCACTAGATTTGAGGATTTCAGCTCAACGCCCTTTACTGGTGGTACCTTCTGAAAATAAACTATTGAATGTCTTGGTGCTTTGAATTTATCAAAGCCATGGTTTGGCTATTGCTAGAATAACTCGAGAGGAAAGATTGAAATTTTCCAATGGAAATGTACTTCATGCAAATTAAAATTACTTAATGTTTTACTTTCAAGCTGTATAAGATCTAGATATGAGCCGTTTGTTTTTCATGCTGTTTGAGAAAAAGGTACCATTTTTGTCTTGGTTATGGTAATCTTGTGATTTGTGAGTTCATCTTGACGAAAAAATATTTCTGTTTTATTAGAATGATGCAATATTTTGATGACTATTGCAGTTCTGCTACTTCATACTTTTATAAATTCCAATGCTGACTCTTAACAGTGAACAGGTCCATTTAGGACCGCACGGGTGTTAGCAAACCAAAATTTGGCAAAAATGCTGTTTTTAGCCAAATATATATGCCCGTTTTAGAAAATGTGTTGTTTATCATATTCAAGTCATTTTGACTAAGTTAGTCCCGCGCCACATCTATACTTTTCTAACGTATTTAACTAACATATTTATATCTAAGAAATAACAATTTTTGGATACATATTTACTCTGCCAATTTTGTGATTGTGGATAGTTCACATTCATACGTAACTAATTTTATGGTCCTTTTTTGGTTTGGGGCAGGCAGTCTCTGAAGGGAAGGCAGGACCCCATTTTTTTTGACAGATTTTTCAGAAAAATGATTTTTCACCCCCTATGGTTTTTTTGGCAAAAAATTAATTTTAGAAAATTTTCTCCCAAAACACCATAGGGGGACCCTATTGATTTTTTTGACAAATTTTTCAGAAAAATGATTTTTCACACCATAGGGTCCCCCCTATGGTGTAAAATTTCTAAATTTTCTAAAATTAATTTTTTGCCAAAAAAACCATAGGGGGGACCCTATGGTGTGAAAAATCATTTTTCTGAAAAATCTGTCAAAAAAATCAATAGGGTCCCCCCTATGGTGTTTTGGGAGGTCTTTTTAGACTGCCTGCCCCAAACTGAAAAAGTACCATTTTATTAATCAGTGTCAATTTTCCTCTGACGTTATTATTGATCACCCAATATCGCGCACGCAACCGAAAAGGCCATATCTGTCCTTAAATCACTTCGTCGGCGTTTGTTTCAATTATTCCTCCCCAAAGGTCACTTCTTTGCAATCATAGTGAAAACAAATAATTGCCGTCTGTTGAGAAAATTTCAGGTGTTGGAAAAATCCACAAAAGAACACTTGCGTTTTGTAGCATATATGTTATTAATGAAAATTTTATAGTCTAAAAATTAATTTGCAATGTACCGTATTACCTGTAGTTACTCCCCTCCCTTTAATTACTCCCCTTGTATGGATTTTCACTCACTGGTTTGACCTATCTCGGAGTTCTAGCCACATTAAACAAAACTGAGTGCATATTTGTGAAGATCTCTTCGAGTTACGTATGTTTAGCTAGTTTGAAAAATATTTTGCCCTCAACAAATCGGAGAAAAATCACTTCGAAATTTGGTGTTTGAAAAATTACTCCCCCGGGGGGAGTAATTATAGGTATTACGGTATGTATTCTGAAAGCAGTTAATTTTGCAATTGCAAATTTTTTTGATTATCTTACATAAAATATTGTATCAAGTCAAGACTGACACATTCTATTTTGCTGACGAAAACACGACCCACCTTGTAGCGATGCGAAAGAGATATGTAATTTGTGCCCGAGGATAAAATGTCTGCTATAGTTTGCGTTTCGTATCCCAGGTATATTCCTTCTTTTTGGACTTTTCGTATTTGATTGTCAATTCGCACAAATGAGGAAATCAACTGGGCGTCACTTGAACCATGGACAACAGGCGAACGCTAAATTTAAAACAGATGACATCAATATATTTTTAATTTATCTGTTGGTTATATTGTTGTCGTTTTTTATTTTTATGATTTTTGGTCAGCTTTGTACTGCTAAACTTTGTACACCTATTGAACGTAATTGTTTTTGATCGGAACACTATCTTCTCAATTTATATTATTTATATTTAATTATTTGCACCCATCTCTCTCATTTATGAAAACGACATTTGCGATCAGTCTTCTGCTCTTTCACAAAAATAATTCCAAAATTTGAGTAGGCGAAAATATTTGGTAGAATGAAGATAATTTAAAGCATTTTTTGAAAAAGTGAATATTCTGACACATGTAGTTGTCGGTTTTCTTTAATCAATAAAGAGCAATATTTTACTGCCAACATGTTTGGACAGCTATGTGTATTACAAAATTTTCGGAAATAGGCTTATTTTGAACATGCACAATATTTGAATAGCTTTGAAGGTATTCACAGGGTAAAGTCACTCACATCAATCGGTTGCACTGCTGATACACAGGCCATAATACGGAGCATATAAAGCGCTGCTTCATGATCACATACGGCGCAACATTTCGGAATTTTAACACCTAAAATAGTCACGGAATATTTGTTAATATCAAAATTAGCATTTAGCTAACATCATAAATTCTAAGTTGTATAATTTTAGAAAATGTTTACTCCATGAAGCATTGTTTTTTGCTGTTAAAATTCAATCATAAATGTCTAATATTAAGCAAAATTGTTTTTGAGTAGATCTGTGTTAAAGTTTATATGCTGTTTGCATACCACGTGAAGTCGATGGTTCATCAGGCCTAAAGGGTCAAATTAGCTAAAGTGCATTTCGTTCAAGTACCATAGATTTTTAATTTTTGTTTGGTATACGTTTTTATTTTTTGTATGTCAATCCTAGACACATACTTCTTTTTTTAACCCAGCTCCATTCTATCATGTATCTATCCGCCATATATTCTATCAACTTTACAGACAAAGGTTATGCTTATTGAACATCTTATACTTGGAGTGTTAAGGCTTGATCTTTAGCGTAAGCTTAAGCCTAAATTTAAGTTCTCATGAAGTCTCTCGTTTATATTTCTGCTGGTAGATCTATGAACTTTTCAAACAAAAACCCAACCAAAGATGATTACATTTTGAAAACGTCTAAACCTTTTATACATTTGTTATTACTGTAATAATGCTTACTCGGCAGATAAAATAAGTCCGCAAACATGGCATCTGTTCATAATTTCAAGAATTTCAAGGAAAAATTTCCAAGAATTTCAAATGCGAAGAATACTTAGAGAAATTCAAGATTAATATGCAGATTTAATGCCGATTGAAAAATAGAGCCCTGGATCAGCGTAGCAGTTTTGCGTCAAATTACTATCGGAAAATCGATCGCTGGTTCGCAACAAGTATAGTGTCAAAATGCTGATTGAAAACGAAATTGGCGAAAAAACAACTGCGAACAAACGCTCCAAGGAAATTAATTTCTCTTTTTTTATTTCACTTCCCACTTTCAAAGTAATTAATACACCAACGTTTAAGGTGCAATTTTTCTGGATTATTGTACTGAATTACTGATACCGGTGGATTAGAATTTTCGATAAAAGCAATTTTGAACACACAAATATTTTCAGTTATGCGAAATCTGAATGTTTTCAGCAAATTATATTGAAATATTTCTTCCTAATATTGTTCTGTTTATTACTTTCATTCATCTCGATTTTTCTACTTTTCAAATACAAATACGGGATCGCTATAGACGCATTGGTAGATTGCAAAGACGATTCATAGACAACAAATAACGACGTAATTTTTGCTGTAAAACATATCAACTGAATAGTGATTTATTGTAAAAGGTCAATTTTTCCTACTATAACTTCCGGCCCCAAATAAAGAGACCAAAGGTACATAATGCCAAAAATTATTGAAAATTTTTATTTGGTCCAGAAGTTTGGCCAGTATGCTATTTTCGATTAGCACTTGATAATGTCTCCACCATAAACTGCTAAAACGGTCTGTTATTGCCCAATTATTAACGATTTTCAGAAAATTCTGGCAAAAAATTTGAATAAATTTGAACTTTGAATGGTTTTATTGCGTAAATTATATTCCTGGGAAATGATATTACATATAGGTAATCGACTCGAAGGCTGAGAAAATTTGCACAAGCCTCTGCAAGGCACGAAAACATTACAAATGTTTTGCATTGTTTGTAAATACTTTGCAATATTCAAAATTTTGCTAACTTGTTAATGATATTGTGTAACAAAAAAAGTAGGAGCCAGAGTAAAGATAGCAACAAATAAAATACGTTTATTAGTATTTATGTGATAAAAAAAGTGAATAAAATTTTTACAAAATTAGAAACAGATTGTATTCATAGAACAAAAATAAACGCAAGATTGCGATTGTTTCGCGTTCAAGGCAAGAAGGCCAAGATCGATTCGGGCATCTCGATGCATTTGGTTTCATTGCGAATGCAAAGTTGACACGGACACATGCATTTTCCGGAATCGGCGTCGTACTTGTAATTGACTTCGGGGCTTCCGTATCTCTGATTCATGATGTTCCAAATTTTCTCAAATGCGGTCATTTGCTCGTCGACTACCTCTCGTGTTGGTAAGCATTGCAAAAGTTGGCTTAAAGTCATTAACAGTTACTACGTATAATTTACTTAACAGTTTTATCCTTATAGTAAGTTAAAGCTGTCCGTACGAAACCTGGGATGTACGAAACCTGGGATATACGGGAAGTGGATTCTTAGGGGTGCTTAATTTTAGACAGGTACCTAATTAGGGTAATTTTTAGCGGGGAATCCGAATTTGAGGTCAAAATTTAGCTAAAATGTAGACAAATTTAGACAAAATATAGACTAAAATTTTGTCCTGTTTACCTTTTTTCACCAAAATGTCATTCTTAGGGGTGCATATTTTTGTCCTGTTTACCTTTTTCACCAAAATATGATTCTTAGGGGTGCATATTTTTGTCCTGTTTACCTTTTTTCACCAAAATGTGATTCTTAGGGGTGTATATTTTTGTCCTGTTTACCTTTTTTCACCAAAATGTCATTCTTAGGGGTGTATATTTTTGTCCTGTTTACCTTTTTCAGGGATCAAAGATCACTTTTGTCCTGTTTACCTTTTTCAGGGATCAAAGATCACTTTTGTCCTGTTTACCTTTTTCAGGGATCAAAGATCACTTTTGTCCTGTTTACCTTTTTCAGGGATCAAAGATCACTTTTGTCCTGTTTACCTTTTTCAGGGATCAAAGATCACTTTTGTCCTGTTTACCTTTTTCAGGGATCAAAGATCACTTTTCAGGATCAAACCTTTTTACCTTTTCGGATCAAAGACCACTTTTGTCCTGTTTACCTTTTTCAGGGATCAAAGATCACTTTTGTCCTGTTTACCTTTTTCAGGGATCAAAGACCACTTTTGTCCTGTTTACCTTTTTCAGGGATCAAAGATCACTTTTGTCCTCAAGTCAGTCAGAGACACAAATTAGTCAGACGCACAAATCAGACAGAAGTAGCGGCCGAAGGCCGCGACTGTCGACCTCACCCTGACCATATCTTGCCCCATAAATATTGCGAGGCGCCGGAGGCGACGAGCCAGTCCTGTGGTCGGGCGCGGAGCGCCCGACCCTCCCCTTGGAATGTGAGGGAACTTAGAACATATATACTCCCGAACAACCCTTACTCCCGAACAACAGCTGCTTGAGGGCCGAAGGCCCGAAATAGTCTCATGCTGCTCTACTCCCGAACATCCCTTACTCCCGAACAACCCAATCAGACCGCTGATGGCGCTGGGCATACTGATACAGACGAGGGCATACTGATGGCGGTGCGCGAAGCGATGACGAACCCAATCTCCCGCTGTGCACGCTAACCGCTTCCTAGCGAAGTGAGGGCCGCGAAGCGGCCCCACTTCGCTAGTTATCTGTATCTCAAAAGCTGGCCGCGAGACACAACCGCGCAAAGACAACGACGCAATAGTTAGCGCACAGAGAACAAATAGAAAAAATGGGTAATTAAACCGGCGGACAGAGACATTCTCTGCGCTCTAACATGTTGCGTTGTCTTTTCGTGGTGTCGCACACTAGCCCTCTTTTGACCTACTCTCAACCAAGCATGACAACCGGACCGGACCGGACCGGACCGGACCGGGGGGTGGCCGGTCCGGCGGACCAAACCGGACCGACCAAAACTTAACAAGCACCCCTAAGAATGCCTTCGGCGGCAAAAAATTTTGTAATTTTTGAAATATTAAAAATTTTCAATGTAAGTTTTTTGGGAAACAATTCAATTTTTTTAAAAAATTTTGCCTGCGGCGCTGTTTTTCCTTCCATTTTCTATTGTAC
>JAKKPZ010000300.1:0-61985 GCA_022814885.1 Ditylenchus destructor
ATGTTTTTAACTATATATAAAATAACCTCTGAGAGAGACATCGCGTCCAGTCTATCTTTCTCTTCAAATTCTTGAGAATACACTTTCAGATTCTTGCGAATTTCCTTGATTTTTGCTTCACTCAGGAAGACCGGAGGACGAGGGCGCCACAAGAAGTTGACCAGTTCATCTCCATGTACTTGCTTGTACAGTTCGCGACCTTGAAAAGTGTGCATGTGGGTTGTGCCCGTAGCGCTCATACTGACGCAGTATCTTCCACTTGGGTCCCAACAAACCTAAACTAATTTTTCATTTAATTTGTAAAATCAAACTGATCGCAGGCTAGTATAGGATTTTAAAGATTTATGTTTTTTCAAGAATTATTCTGTTGCATTTAAAATAATGCAGGTGCGCTTTAAAGAGTGCCGATACTGAGACCGAATTCGGAATTCTCGTTCTGTATCTGGAGAAAACCTTGACATCCATCCCGATGAAATTTTGAAATCCTGATTTAGTTTTGGGACTGATTTTATACAAATGAGCATGGTCTTGTGTTATGTCAACGAATGTTAGCAAAATGAAAGCATTGCAACAATAATTTGATTAAATTTTTTACCTGTTTCACAGCCGTATGCTCCACTTCTCGAATTTTTTTGACTTGTGTTCCAGAGGCATCAAAGAATAAAAGTATCGCTGATCCATTTTCCTTATTTCCAAATAGACAAAGCCACTGTCCGCTTGGAGCCCATCTTACAAAAGAAATTGCGGCGGGATCAAGAGTGGAAACTAATTGAAGTGCGCCCTTGTCTTTTTCAAGTTGGTATACACGAGGCGTAGCTTTAAAACCCGAGTTCAATAAGACGCAACATTTTAGCCCTAAACCGGAAATAATAATTTAAATAAAGCCTTTTCGACTCAGAAGCGCTTTAAAAATAAAACAACATTTAAAGCGCATGAATAAAACGGATACTTTAAACAGAAAACAATATTAAAACATGGAGTCAATGTAGAGTATAAAATAAGTACAAAATAGTACGAAGATATTTTCAAAATTGGTAAAGTTAGATTTACTAGTATAGCCGTTTAGTATTTACTATACTATAAGCCGTTAGATCTGTTGATCTATCAATTGATCTTTTTTTCAAATTCTCAGTAAGAAATAGCATTTCCCAGAAAATTTCTCTTCTTTCCTTGATATTCCTTGAATTCTGCTGTATTGTTTGTTTTTAACTATGATTATTATTTCTTCTGAAGTTTCAGTTTTTACTCTAATATAGCTCTAATAAATGTAAATCAAACTAATCCACTCTAACATATTTCGTCCTTAGCTCTATATAGTGAGATCAAAATAACCGTTATTTGGTCGGACTCCTAAGTAGAGTGCCAAATAAATGCTAACTAGCCGGCTCCGCCGGCTAGATTCGGTGGAGTCTATATTATGGTTGAGTCTATATATGGTTTAGATTCAATTCGTATGCCTTTGGGTATTTTAATTAATGCGCTTCGCGCATTAAACTGCCCCTAGGTTTTTCTAAGACCTACCTTTCCCGACTGCCCAGCGCCCCTTACCTCGGCCCTGCGGGCCTCGCTCGGCTGCGCCCGCGCTCGCGGCGCTTCGCGCCGCTCGGCCGGGCGCAGCCTTCTATTTGTTTGCGCAGGAAAGATATGCCTGATTTTGGTGTCATTCGTCTTCCCATGAGCTAAGCTGTCGATTGACACCAAAATCAGCCCGGTCGGCAAGGGGGAAGCCCATTTCCTACCAAAAAATCATGAAAAAGTCAATTTTCGTGGCGGGACCACCCCAAAAATTTTTGCGCCATTCGTCTTCCCGTGGCCGATTTAGGGGGGGGGGTAGCCGCGAGCCTGAGGTCCGGGAGCCTCAAAAAAGGGCCTAACTGCGTCCGGCGGACAAAGAGAAAATGGCGAATTATAGTGTTAAATATGATGGATTTTTGAGAAAGAAAGAAAAGACAAGAGTTTATCTATGTTCTGAAGCTATAGATTTCACTATTTTCTTAGAAGTAGTATGAATTCTCTGTCTTTCTCTCTATGAATATTCTAAAACTACCTTACTGTTGTTATTCGTGCTGTCCTTGAGCTGTTCAAGTTTAAATATTACGGATAATGTATATGAAATACCTTTCGGCTCCCACCCAAAATCGATCACAGCGCCATCTGATTGGTCGAATTTCTGCTCGATTACTGACACTTCTTTTCCATTGCAGTCGAAAATATCCAGGCAAAATACTGCATTCTAAATTTTACAAAGGTAAGTTGAACGAAAACTACGTAAAAAACCTCCGCAGTTTTCTTCTTTTTCAAATTTGATGCACGCTTAGCAACAGCTGCCAAGTAGTTTCCTGAGTCATGCCAGTAAAGCTTCGTTTCCATTACGCCGTAAATGTGATGCGTTCGGAGTTTCTGTTGGGACGGTAGGGCCATGATTCCGATTACTGGAGGCGCATTAGCATCATCCTAAAAATGAACGAATTATCGATTTTAGTCGTTTTATATCCGTAAATAGCATTTTGAGATTATTCAAGATTGTATAATATTACAAGAATGTATTTTTGACTATATGTTTAAAAGACAAAATTGCCATGTGTTGTACAACAGTATATCTAGGAGCAAACGTAACAAAATAAACATTTATTACTTCCAACAACCACAAATAAGTATGAAATAGTCCTTTCAATTTTACTCCGAGTTATTTATTTTCATAATATCATGATAAATTTTCAAGCAATCTTATTATTTTATTGATTCACTATTTTAATTTATTATTACAATCAACTAGCTGAGTTGGCGCCTTCGGCGCCAACTCAGCTAGTCATGTTTTAAGCATAGGCTGTTACATGCTTAGGGTAATAATCTCTGATTCATGCTAAATTTTTCATTTTTTCACCGACTTTTTCCGACTATTTAGATCATGGGGAGCATTTCTAGACAGGGGCCATTATAATGTTAAAAATTTTCATTTTTACGCATGAAAACAGTCACCCATTAGCGAAAAAAATTTTTCCTTGACGACAATTTTAAAAACTCTACGTTGCATCTAGTTAGACCCAGACACATAATATTACCCTGGCAAAACATTCCTAGCATGCCTAGAACATGCATAACTCGATGTGTGATATATATATACGTATATACATATATGGACATGGTCCACTTACTATATAGTAGGATTTACCATTTCTTTTGTATAGTACGCTATCCAATTCTTTCTTGGATTCCATTCGAAAAATATCAATCCATCGATGAGAAACGGCTTCTGCTCACATAACGTGAATGTGTCAGAGTCGAATAATCTTATTCCGTTTAATTCGCGAAATGCAAAGAATCTTTCGTCGCTTGACCATTTCAGAAAAGGCCATTCTTCGAATCTTTCTCCTGGAGGTAGCAATGTCATCTTCAGCTCATTCAACACGATGTCGAAAATTTTGACGCAATATTCCGAACCTTGGTAATTCGCTTGTGAACACACGGAAATTATAAAGCTAAAGAACACATACATATACTAAATGCATTAAAATTTAAATAGGATGGAAATGAAACCTTTCTTTAGGAGAAAATGCAACAAAATCAGCGCCTTTATGAGAAAAGCGGCGAAGACATTTAAAGTTTGAACCACCCCAGAGTACCACGTCCTTCTTTTGAACTGTTGCCAAATATGAACCATATGGGGACCATTCCACACAGCGATTCTCCGACCAATTCTGAAGCAATAAACATCAAAGTAATGAGTGACCAACTCACATAAGAGTTCCTAGCATTTCTGGAACACTCTGAGCATATTAGTTAACCTCCACACCTGTTTCACTGGTGGTTTTGTCAGTTAAAATAGCATAGCCAAAATGATTCATTTTCAATCATTTGTCCGCACAATATACGCATTTCTATTAATGTTCACCAAATGTTTGTTGTCACAATAAGGCAGTTTTGATACCAATACTTTCAACAAAGTGTTCAGTATTACATGGTGCTCAACAAAAGTTGTCTGCATATTGCAGCTATTTTAGCTTAATCTGATAATAATTCAAGAGATTCATCAATAAAATGCAAACCTTTCTTTTATCACTGGCAAGACTCGGTCCTCTAACGCCGTTGTAGTACACTGCCATCATCGCTGCAGTCTCGTCCTTTTCAGTTTCCAGTAACTGAACGACGAAGTGATCACGACATCGATCATCTTGCGTCCAGGACCACAAATTACCCTAAATAAAGAATAATAAATAGGTAAAAGTGATATGATAGGATTAACTGATATCCAGATATGAGAATAACAACCTTTGTTGTTAGTTATATGTCAGTTACATATATCCAGATATTTCCAGTTCAATTAAAACATAATAAATTTATTAGTAAGGGTTATTTTTATATTAATGAAGCATTTGAACGGTCGTTTTTCTATCCAAAGGGAATTTCTCTATAATTGTGATTGGACTTCTCAAAATAAAGCAAGGCAGACTCTCTGGGTTGCATTTAACTCGTACGGTTCTTCTTTGTGCTTTGCTATACTTGTGCACAGATCCATGTTGTGTCTATCTGGACAAACTGTGTTAATTGTTCAGGCACTCAGTTTACAGTGTGTGCCTAACCATGTTATACAACAATACATCGCGCAATTTAATTTGCAACACTTCAATACTTTTCAACCAGAACCATAAACCATTGCGTTACTGCCTCCTATGCTATACATCCCACAAAATAAATTTGAGCTTACAAAGTCATTGAATGGAAGTTTTTCTGGCGTTTTCCAATTTTCGCCTGGATCCTCGACAATTTCTTCGAAATCGGTCATTAGATGTGAATAAAGGACGTGGTTCTTGCCGAATTGATAAGAATCCACTACAAGGCGTGCCGCTTCTGCTGCATCCTTTGAATTGTATTGCACGAAACAGTAACCCTAAATAATGATGACATGTACAAGCAGGGACGTATAATCCAAAATACAGGGTGGCCCAAATATTTTTTAATACTTAAATCGCCTATAAAATTTGCGTTTTTATAAAAGTTCATTTTTTCAAAAAGTGATGTTGATTGACATTAACTTATTCCAAGTTTTATGTTATCCAATGTTATTTTATATAAAAATTTAGTTAGAAACGCTTATTTGCAACGACTTGGATTATGTTTGACGTTGTCTTGTCACCTGTCACGCTAAGGAAACGAACTAGTCTACAGAGTGCGGCAAATATTTTAAAGCATTTAATGTGCCCATAAAATTATCATTTTGTGGACATATTACGCTAATCTGTTTTTAATTTTAGCTATGAATGGGGAATTTTATATAAATGCAAAACCAATACAATGTGACAATAAAATAATTATCAAATTAGTGAAATACTGACAAGGAACACTCAAAAATGACTGAACACCTAGTGAAATCATCATTTTTGCCGAAATTGTGGAAAGTGAGTTGCTTTTGAAGGCTTCCAGCTACTCAGGGAAGCAAGTTGACCTATGGCATGTTATACCTTTCTAGAATCCTGACAAAATTTGCTACTTAATGAGATAAATAAAACCTGAGAAAGACATGGTCCTGACACGAAAATAGGGCTCAAACGGACAAGCTGTATGAAAAAATGAGTGGTCTCACAAGGAACACTCACCTGGTGCAACGCTCACCTGGGGAAACGAGATGGATAGGAATTTACCCCACCTTGTGGGCATTCTAATAGTACCATGCTTTTTTCCGAATACGACCCGAAAAAAAGTTAGCATGATACGGAGCATTGGATTTTTACAAGGAAAATGCGAAAAAATCCGACTTCAGAGGCCGTTTTCGGGCGTTTTTGTCTATGAAAGTGCCAAAAATAATGTCATATTCGTGTTCCCCGTAATTTTTTGCGTAAGATAGGGCCTTTTTCAGAATTTTTTTGAGAAAAAATTTTTTCAGGTTTTTTTCACCTGGTAGCAAAAAACGTGAAAAAAATTATTTCTCAAAAAATTCTGGCTCAAAAAACAAGACAAACCCGCCGATTCTCGGCGGATTACCGCCTCGAATCGGCGGGTTTGTCTTGTTTTTTTTCGCGGTTAGCGTGCATCCGCGGCGCTTCGCCATTTCCGGAAGCCATAAATCCCGGTACTCGCAAAAGTTGTCGGCGAGACCGGTACCAATAATGTGACAATAAAATAATTATCAAATTAGTGAAATACTGACAAGGAACACTCAAAAATGACTGAACACCTAGTGAAATCATCATTTTTGGCGAAATTGTGGAAAGTGAGTTGCTTTTGAAGACTTCCAGCTCCTCAGGGAAGCAGGTTGACCTATGGCATGTTATACCTTTCTAGAATCCTGACAAAATTTGCTACTTAATGAGATAAATAAAACCTGAGAAAGACATGGTTCTGACACGAAAATAGGGCTCAAACGGACAAGCTGTATGAAAAAATGAGTGGTCTCAGTATTTCATTTATTTGATAATTATTTTATTGACATGTCATACTGGTTTTGTGCACAAATAAAATGCCACATTCTGTACTACATCTTACAAAAAGATCGATCCAACATGCCCACACAACGCAAATTTTATAGGCGATTTAAATCTTAAAAATATTTGGGCCACCCTCTATATTGGCCTTATCAACATCAAGTTTGTATGTACTGGCATGAACCAAATTTGCGTTTGAAACAAATAGCGATAGATTCTATATCTGCGCTTCTCTAACACGCCATACAACAGGCAACTACAAACCTTGGTCACATTATTACCATTCAGCGGATACTCAGCATTGAACTCGCCGAACTTCGAGAACAACTTTGACAAAGTTGTCTTCAGTTTGTCGAGTTTGTCCGGACCCACTTCCGGAATGCCAAATACAGCTAGGCAACACGATTCGAGTCTTGATTCCATATTTTGCGATGGCTGAAAATTAAAACCGATACAATTTAAGGTTTAAATATAAAATCACATAAAGTCATTTCATTAAAAGTGGTGAAATATTATCACAACAGAAATCGGAACAAAAGAGTCACACTTTGGATTGAAGACTAAAATTTATTAGTCCGTATATTGTTTGAGGAAATTTTATTTAAAAATATAAAAAACTATCATAAAGCAGCAACTTGAAGCTAAAAATTATAAAATTCGTTTAGTTTAAACAAATCGTTGTCATTCGAATCATTGCGTATTAGTTTTGACTGACGACTCTCTTTCACACCCTTTTTCAATTTTCTTTGCATCAGAACAAAACGCAGTGGTTCTTTCTCTGATTTGTTCGTTGTAGTCTACGCTCAATGTTTTAGTCGAAAAGGAAAGAAAGTTATGTTTAGACAACAGCGAAAATCAAAGAAAGAACAGCTGGCACAACTGCATCAGAAACAGATTTATTTCCGATGCACAAAAATGGATAGCTTGGAAAATGATTGCAGGATAACATAAAACAATGTGATTTATCATTTTAATACTGAAAATTTGGTTTTTGTTAACATTTATTAACAATCAGAGATTTTATAATTATGACAAACGAACACGAATAAATTAAATGTCAATAAAGGTCAAATGATTTCACAAAATATAAAGATGCTAATTACGATTTACTGATTCCTGATCTGCTGCAGCTTGTAGAGTACGTTACGTGATGAGCTTGATTCTGCTAATCCACTTCGAACATAGCCATCTGCTCCATGGGCACGATCGTTAGACGCAGTGTCGATCATCTGGCGTGCTAACTTTTTACTCATATCTACGAAAAAACTACAAAAATAGTGGAAAACTATGGTATGTTTTTAATGGATATTGACTCTGGCTGTTCACTGCTTCTGGAACATTCAGAAAACAGCTAGACCAGATACTGAGTGACTTGTCGGTTAGGTAATATATTCTAGTAGATGAATAAAATAGAAACACACACGGTAACCCTTGAAATTCTCGGCATCGTTCCATGACGAGCATTGATCCCTAAGCTCGTTAAGTTCGTGCAGGGCCTCAACCAATGTGTTCAGACGGTGAAGTAATATTCCGATTGTTTGTACGACTGAAAATATCATAAAATTACACTCGCAATATGTTAAAAACCGCAGGAAGAAGATTAAACACATGCCATGAGAATCCCATTTTCAGCGCCTCAGTTGTGTGTTCAAACTTGCCGGTCGTCTCATTGGGTTTTGTCCAAACGAAGCTCTCTGCAAGTTGATAATTCTAAAGTCAGAAAAGCAAAATCGCTAATTGCCATTGGAGTAAGCTGTATTGATAAAACATCCTTAGGTTGCTGTAGAAAAAATGCGGCAAGAACTAGCAGTGCATTGAGGAGAAGAATTGAGAATGTCAATAGTTTGAAAAAATATACCGTAAACTCTCTAATTTACCCCCTCTTGTTTTACCCCCTCTAATTTTGCCCCCTAGAGGTCGATTGAATAATTATACCCCCCCCCGTCTAATTCTCCCCCCTCCCCAAAATGAAAATTTTATCAAAAATGCCAAAAATTCAACTTTTTGGCGCAAATTCAAATTTTTGCCAAAAATTAGAATTTTTTTACCTATATTTTACCATTTTTTGCAAAATTTTGTAAAAAATGGCAAAAATTTCGGAAAAAATTCAAAATTTATAGGGCGGGAATTCAAATTTTGAATTTTTTTTAAATGACGAAAATTTTTGAAATTTGAGCAAAAATCCCAAAAATTTTTCGCGCCGCGCCCCCGGCGCGGCGCGAAACATCGATTGAATAATCTATACTTATCAATACACAGATACCTTTCCAGCTCAAGAAAAGCGTAATCCAATCACACTTTTGATTGCCATTTCAATTCTAAAGCTAAGAACTGGCATGATTTTATGCATTCACAAATGATTGCTGGTCGCCTCTCTTTCTAAGTGAGAAGAAATGTGCAAAATAAATGCTAAAGATGAGCAAAGACGGCTGGTTAATGGAAAGTAAAGTTATGACTCAGACTGAAATGCGTAGCATAGAGGACAAGCTTTGGACATGCTCCTGGACGGGCATTGGTTTCGCGGAGAATTATCATAGCTTTCGTAAAAAAATTGGCTTCGCAATCGCTCATATCGATCAATCCCTTAAACACCTAACATTTCAATTCTTCGCTTTCCAGCTTGTAGAAAATTTTTTGTAGTAAATTATTTTTGCTATAATAGCATTTGTTCATCCTGAAGTCGATAACATCATTAGAATCAAACCAGGCAACACCCACAAACAATCCTGGCAGCTTCCCTAATTTCAGCTAGGAACAAACTAAATTCATGTTTTGTCGTATAATTTTTTTCTGTACTGAATATATGTTTTCCTAATATTTTAATATATATATTCCTTTTAATATACAAAAATAGTGTCCATTTAAGGAATTTTATTTGACATCCCAAAGATTTTAGAATGAAAATGCAGAAAAACATACTGCCTATGGTGAGATAGGAAGCTATTTCTTCACTGATTTTAAATCTCTAATTCACGTCGACAGTATTGCGCTCCAAGAGTAATGACAACTTTGTTCAAAAACAAAGTTTCAAATTTAAAGCTCATTTTTATTTGAACTTCAAAATTTATTGGAATAAGCCCACAAATAATTCTCATTACATGTCTAATTTCAATGTAAACATTTTAAAAAGTTCACTTCGTTAGTGTGTATGACAATTTCCACCAAGAAATCCATTAACCGAGTATTATTTGAATAAATTGTCTGAATTTAGACTCTCGAGATGCAACCATACAAGCGACCACGTCTCAACGTCGAAAGCAATTTTCTCATATATTTCAAAGGTGCGCCTCCAAAGCAAAGCTATCCTGAGCTCAAAAGAGCAGCCAATCGAGTTATTGGGAAGATGCTGAGGGAACAAACGGATGGAGAAGTAAGTTACCGTTTTATAGTAACAAAATTAATGAGGACCGCGATGGTATCTTCATATAGTAAATGTTGCATAATTTGTGATCTGTGAACTAGTTGTCTTTCTTTAATAGACTTCAGAGAAAAACTGAAAACTGTCTAACTAAAAAAGCAAACAGTTTTAATTAAAGAAATCTAGTCATTTACTACATTTTTCTATTTAGCTTCTCTTTATCGAAACGTTCGAAGGCTGGTATCACAGACCAACCACGCACCTTCTGCTCGAATTTGACTCCGAGAAATCGATGAATGCATTTCATGTTTTTATCAGGAAGGCAGAATCTTGGGGATTCAACGGCAGCTACATAGTTCTTAACGTAAGTCTCATTTATTAAATATTATTATATGTGCTATTAGAGCAAGATTTTAAGGTATTCAGCCGTTCAGATGCGTCGCTAAGCTGATGGGGCGTAGTTTTTTCTGCTCTCTTTTAGTCCCCCTTTATCAATCGTGTAGATGTTTAAGATCTAGCCTCTGTTACGAACTTCAGCCCTCTGTAACTCTCCTTTAGACAAACACCCTCAGGTTTAGGTTTTAAGCTTAGACTAAGGCTCAGCATGCATCTCGACTGCATCTGAAGTTATCCAAGTGCAGAGTCTCCTTTTGTGTGCTCCCTTGCATAGATCAATCTGGAAAAGAACAAGTTTTTACACTATATAAGGATTTGTTATATAAACGCAAATTTTAGCCAAACGACCGTGGAGAATTTTTCCGAAAAGTCCAACAGTACACAAGAGTCGATCTAATTGCATGCAATGGAATCCCACCTGGAAAGCCGGATAATCACAAATTGTATACATCAAAGCGGAGATGAAATTTACATATCATAATTTTAATTTAATGCTTTTTTATTGTACTGTTTTGTAGTTTTCCCTTGGAAAAGAATAAATATTTCTTTAATAGAATTCTGCTTGAACCACTACCAATAAAATATTTTCAGTTTTGTGCTGAATTTCCGAGTGATAACGAAAAATAAATCCGGTATGATGGCATTTCCCTGTTTGCGAAGTCTGACAAAAAACCGAAGCAGTTGAGAACAAGTAGAACGAGATCAAATACTACAATTACAGTGGCGACCATTACCATGAGAGAATGGAGCGAAGCTTACCGTTATAAAAATTGGTGGTTGTTCTGTGACAGGTAAATAAACTTATTTGTTTAACCAGCATCAATCCCCTATATAGAAATGAGATCGGAAAGTAACCACGAACCCTCCCAAATGGGGTTTCCCCGCTTGGTTCGGGCCGAGTTTGGTATCAATCGATAGCTAAGCTCAAGGGAAAGCGATTGGCGCCAAAATCAGCTGGAACCGGGTCGCGCGTAGTGAGATATCCCGGATCTTAGATCCTGGAATGCCAGGAGATGGGCCCAGGCGCAGACTGGTCCAGTCGCAGACGCTCCCAGGTGCAGACGGGGGCCCAGGCGCAGATGCTCCCAGGTGCAGATGGACCCAGGTGGAGATGCTACTGCTTAATGTTCTAGAAACAGTACAAGCCGCGTTAGCGGCTTCGACGCCCGAAACCACTGATTTACCCAAAACAAACAATCATTCCTACCCCGAACAAGCCTTTACTAGGCCCGAAGGGCCTAGTAAAAGGTGAAACAAACAGAAAACGGTATCATTCCATAGCACAAACTTTATTGTAACTAAAATAAAATCAACATAATGGGCAACTTATGAACCACCTTAAATCAAGGGATATTCTGATTCAAACTGATGTTTATAGAGCTACGTGGTCAATATAGCTGATTTAAATGGATAAAATCTAAAAACACTCTGGCTACTTCTCCAGATAATTCACTTTAACAGAATAGTATACCAAATTATGGCATTATACACTGATAACCAGGATACCAACCTACGCTACACTTCAAAATATTATTTATTTTCTGGCAACAAGTTAATCTAAAAATACAAGCATGAATATGTAGAAAAACGAAAATGAATAACAATTTCTTCATATAGAAATTATAAAATAACTAATAATAATTTTCATCATCGTTATTTCGATTCTGGATCGTAGATCCATGGTGAGACGGTTGTTGAGGCGAAGGCATCTTGGCATGCTGCAATCCCAAGTAATATCCCGTGTTGAACCCATCTATGAATGTAGACTTCAGAACTTTTCTCCATGAGTCCTCCTCAATTCCGTCCGGGCAGGAACCGTTAGGAGATGGCGAATAATGCGGAAGCCAATCGCGTGGGTCGACTGTCTAAAAATGAATAATGTTTAGCTATTCCTTTTGTAATATATGATATACATAATGAATATCACGTGTTGCAAGTGACTTGAAATATAATCACCCCAAAAATATTTTCAGTATGTCTTCTACAATTCATGGTAATATATTCACGAATTTTACCAATGATTGCATATAAAATGAATTTTGAAAAACCTGAAATGAAAAAATCTGATTTTTGAAAACAACATCGAATGGAATTAAAACAAAACAATGATATTTTGTTATTACAAAAGATTTATACCGGGTGTCCCAAAAAAATTCTACTGTGATTTCGTAATCACGATGTGTTTATTTTCGTCTTTTTTGACGCTATATTTAAATATGCTCAAGGAAATTTATATACCAAAGCAAAGCTTAGTTTCCCTGCTTTGATTTGGTATATAGCTTTCCCTGATCACATTTGACTTTGACGTAAAAAAAGACAAAAATAAACACATCGTGATTGCGAAATCACAGTAATTTTTTTGGGACACCCTGTATAAGGATAGCGCCGAGTCGACGAAAAGTTCGAGTCGAGTTTCGAGTGACTCGGCACAACCCTCATGCTTGCCGATAATTTATAGTTTAGATGTAAGCTAATTAAAATTTTCTTAAGGCCAACCATGGATTCCAATTTTGCGTTCACCGTCTTCATCTTTTCCTCATCCATATCCGTTTCATATCTCGGTTTCGCTTGACTATGATAAGAGTTTCGGCTAGAGTTCGAGTTTGTTCTCGCTCTTTTGCTTGTGTTGAAAATCGGCGGCTCTCCATATAATTTCTCGCTTGTTAGCGTAGCAACGGATTCATTCTTAGATGATTCGGAGTTATTGCCTGGTGATTTCTCCGGTCCAGGTACGACGCCAGCGAATTTCAAAGGTAAAATTGGCGGCTGTCCATATGGTTTCGGCATTTTGCTTTCATCCGCCACTGAATTACGATCGCAATTCTGAATAAATTCCAGCTCACCAGGATTTTTTGGGGTTTTCGAGAAACAAATTGTCGGATCGCTTGGGGGCGGACTTTCGAATACTGAATCAGATTTTCCTTTCGATTCCATTTGAGAATTTGAAGCTGAAATATATCAATGAAATAAATAAACAAAAATAACTATAGTTTGTATAGTTTCTATATTATTATGGCTAACCAGACGAAAATTCTGACTACCTTATTTACTGAGTTTACAACCATTTCGAGAATTATAATGGTAATATAATGCCAAAGTATTCAAGGTAATCCCATATTTTGAATAAATGTAGCAATTGTTTTTGCTATATAAAAGAATTCACTAGGAAATAAATAAGGTAACAAATCGAGAAAATCCCACAGAAACCACCCTTTAAATCAGTGATGTATCCAAAATCCTGTACTATATCAACTTTTCCTCCATGCACAATGACAATTCTTTATTAAAGATATTTTGGAATTTTACTGACCACATAAACATAGGCGCTTGAAGGGGCACTGTAGTAGACACTGTAGTAGATTATCCCTAGTCTTTACAGACAATAAAGAAAGACTTCTTTGAGTTCCAAAAGCGCTGTTCTGAGCAATGGCTCAGTCAAAACATCTTTTACAGAAATAAAATTGTGCACAAGTGACCAAACACCAAAGACCAGTACGAGCACAGACGAAGCTGGATACGCCTTTGCATTAAATTAGAACTAGGTGTCACCCAGAAAGTATGTAATCCATATAGTAAGTTTTAGTCACACCATCATAAAAATGATTTCGCTTTCTTCAATCTATCTATTTACCTTGTTGTACAGTATCATTCCCATGTGATGTGGAATTCTGCTCCGTTTCATTAGGATAATCATAGTCGTCCGGCTTTACCACATCTTCGGGGCTAAAACAATAACTTTAGTACAAATTAAAAATTATTATTTTTCTTAACCCATGGGATCATATTCCTGCAATAATAATTATAACCGAAAGAAATTCTGGCAGCTCGTTTTTATGTTAAAGTTTTCTCAAAGATCAACACTATAAAAATTTACAAGGCTAACAAAACTAGGTGCGAGTGCAAGTAAATATAAATAAAGTAAGTTGCAAATTCAATAAAATTGAAAATCTGCAAACCTCAATAAATCTGCTAGCGTGATCATTTTGATTTCATTGAGCTCCGTATAAAATAAGACTTCGCAAGTTTGATCGACTTCCGAAATGCTCAGGATTTTCGCCGGGTGATACCAACCATCGCTGGAATACAAAGCGTTGCACAACATCCCTACCTTCCAAATCTAAAATATACTATGAAAATTCCATAAATGCATTCAATATACATACATTTTGGGTGCTGCTAGAAGTAGGGAACAACTCTGCGACGTTTTGGCGAGCAACTGTAAGGTCATTGGCCGACACATTCGTATTTGATTTGACTGCTTGGTCCTAAAGTATCAATCATTTAATAAATGATAGTAAAAATCGCGTCCACAAGATTGTAAGATTTTGCAACATCAGAGTTACTTGTTTTAAATAATCGAGGCAGTCTCTGAGGAATTTTTGAAATATAAATTGTGCACTTAAGTAGTCGTTATCAATCTGTAAATTTCGACAATAAAGATCATGAAAGGAAAACATGACAAAAGCGCAGTTTTGTTATTATGTGATTATTATTTCTACTTTTATTGGACAAATTGTATTAAAATGTTTTCACAATAACTTCAAAATTGAATGAAAATAGCAGCAAATTTGGGAGAGAAGATTCTGAATTTTATTATAATTTACCAATGCCAAGTCGTCCGATTTGCGCGCAGACTCGCCATAAATTTCATCATACCATTCGCTGTTAATCTGACATTATTTTTGATTATATAAATAAACTGTATAATTAACAAAATTACCTTCACGACTCCAAAAGAACCACTCTCATTATGGTCGCTGTCAAGATCAGGGTCGGTATAGGTACCTGAACCGCGTCGTGTCCATAACTTTGAAGCCTAAAATATACAGATTACACGTTTTGTATGTTTTCCATATAAACTTATCGCTATAACGTGCAACTTTTATTTTTAAACTCAAATTTTTGAAAAGGGTAAGATTGGGTCGTGCACTAATAATTTAACCATATTTATTATCTGCAATGGAAGAACTACGCAAACTTCCAGATAAATTGTAAGTTTCAGGTTAATCTAAACTTAATGTATGCAGTTAGTCATCGCTCAGTTTTGACATATATCCTCAGGATAGGAAATAACCTTGACAATATTTGGGTCAGAAATTTTCATGAATCTTTTTTTCATGATAAATTTTCATAAATCTTTAATAATGTTGTCGCAAATAATTGTAGCAAAAGAACTAAATAATAGCTGCAAAATAAATATCAACTTTTTATGATTATGCTAAGCAGATCCAAGATTGATCTGATAAGCCCATTATAAATGTATGTAATGCTTAAAATTGAAATTTCAATTCGTATTAGCAATTGTATTTACAATTATCCAAATTGTAAAATATTTGCGCAGTTTTAACTTAGAAATAACTTGACTTCAAAATCACTTTTCTGGCCTAGCTGACACACGAATCGAATCGTCTGGAATTAGAGACGAAGCGATTCATCAATCCTTTTAATAATTTTGCGTAAATCCAAGTTCATTATTATTAGGTAACACATTATAATAATAAATAAAACAACATTACCGTTTCCTCTGGAACATCCTGGTGAGATGTTTGTTGGTTGCTAATGCTGCTCGACTCAACAGCTCCAGCAATTTCATCGACATCATTTAACAAATTATGACATGGAGTATGAACCGAAGGCTAAAAATAAATTTATATTTTTTAGGAAGAATAGACAATCTTACCGTTGTGTTTACGTTCGGAAGTGGAGGTTGTCCGTATTCTGTCATTAGCACCGATTGCATCGGAAGTGTTGGAGAGGTAAACGTATCGCTAGGTTCAGGCGCTTTGTTCTGAAATATATTTAAATAGTTTTTGATGAATGCTATGTTGTATAGAAATCATCCATTCAATTACTTCTGTCAGTGTAAAGAATCACTTATAAATCTATCTTTCCAAATATACTACTGATTTTGTACGGCAATTCCAAAAGACAGCAGAATACAATAAATTATATTCCATTTTCCAAGCCTCCAAATATATTACAAGGGACAATATTCAGTCAGAAATATAATTTGGCGAAAAATTCAAAAATGTGTGGGAAAATAGCGAAGGTATTGGAATAAGATAAAACTGCTGGGGAAATATTTTGGGAGTAGGGAATGGTTGTGTCATTTCTTCACTCTTTCTGTAATGACTCAGTATACGCAGCCATTCGCTTCTCCCGAAATATTTCCCCAACAGCTTTATTATATAACCCAGGAATACTTTTTAATGCCACAATAAAAGGGAGTTGAAAATACATAGATAGATACGTACATACACAGTAACACGAGTTCGACCGTTTTTCCCCAATTTATAATCAAAATTTCTAATTTACATTATAATTAAATGGTATTTTATTTTTGTATAATAACACAAACCATTGACACACAATCAGCTTCGCGTGAACGATGACTTCTAATCGAATTCTTGGAAGAATAACAGTTGAGCTGTTTCGTGCTGGTATTGACATTTAACGCTGACATTTTTTTCTAAATATAACAAAATCGCATATATAAAGTAAATCATAAAAATACCTGTAACGCAAGGACCTTTCGCTCCACTCGGTATGTATAACCCTTTAAATGTGTTTCAGGTGCCTGTCCTGCTGATTTACATATAGTTCCGTTCACAACGTTGTAAAGGTCATGTTCTCCGTGTTCAATTTCGTCGATATTGATTTTTTCTTTTGTGTAGTCATTGGTTGTCTCAAACGGTTCAAAGTCACGTATGCGCCTGTTGTCGTAGTTTACTGCTAATCTGCAGGCTCGTCGAGGCTGAGTGGCCCATAAGAAACGCTAAAATAAATTGATTAAACAAAATTAAGTATTTGTCATTCTATAGTTCAAAACTGAACTATATATAAACTTAATCCCTGAACAATTTAACAGCTTCCAGCAGAGCTAAAGACAAACACTTAAGTTTTTTGTAAGTATTTGCTATAATAATGTGGCAAGATTTTAGGAATTGTCACATTGACAGGATTGTGAAATGCATATTATTTATTAAAAAAGCGATATAGCCTATTAACCCTATGTTTGCTTTTACCACCGGTTGCTTAAATGGGTGGAATTTTGACAAACCATTCTTTTTTGCTACAAACGTTGGGATATCACAAGGAATTTATGACAAAAGGATATGTTAATTTGACAGTCACAATTCTTCCCCACAAAATCCACTTGAAAACCTTATATCATACCTGTTTAATAGTTGCCAAGAAACCAAGATGAGGATCCATATCAGCGTCAGAGTCAGACCACATCTCGACACTCACACAAAGGCAATTGTGATTTTCCGCTTCTTTGTCTCCATCGATGAAGTCGAAAATGTCACCAAGTTTAATGCCAATACATGGAACGAAAGTGACGGATCGGCATTGATAGAGCTCTCGGCAAAGGCGGAATGGGATTCTCAGAGAAGCATTAGTGAGATGGACGAATTTAAAGTCCTTGCATCGGAGAAGTTGACGCGGTGATTCGAATATCACACGGAATAGTTGCTCTATAAAGGGGACACCGTTGTGCTGCCTGTCGAAGATCAAATCGATTTGTAATCTTCCTTCTCGCCATAAATGAGCCAATTCTTCGATCTTTTCTAAAAATACTCGATATTACTAGTAGATGTTATCTACATAATTCAACACTTCAATAATTTCATACGAATTACATTTCTAAGAGAACATGCATTGAGAACAATGAGAAGTTTAAGGCGTAAATTAATGTCCTAATACAAATACCCAAGGATATATTGCTAAAGAAGGAAAATTAGCTTCTTATTTCAAACTAAATTCGAATATGTCATATTCCTCATATTTTTTGTCGTCAAATACTATATTACTAGCGAAGTGGGGCCGCTTCGCGGCCCTCACTTCGCTAGGAAGCGGTTAGCGTGCACAGCGGGAGATTGGGTTCGTCATCGCTTCGCGCACCGCCATCAGTATGCCCTCGTCTGTATCAGTATGCCCACCGCCATCAGCGGTCAGATTGGGTTGTTCGGGAGTAAGGATTGTTCGGGAGTAGAGCAGCATGAGACTATTTCGGGCCTTCGGCCCTCAAGCAGCTGTTGTTCGGGAGTAAGGTTTGTTCGGGAGTATATGTTCCAAGTTCCCTCACATTCCAAGGGAGAAGGTCGGGCGCTCCGCGCCCGACCACAGGACTGGCTCGCCACCTGCGGTGGCTCGCAATGTTTATGGCTAAGATTGAATTCTACCTATACCTGACCTAAGTTCCCATTCCAAGGGGGAGGTCATCTGAAAATTCAGATGAGAAAAAACTGGTTACAAAATGACTAATTTGTGTCTCTGACTGATTTGTGTCTCTGACTAAGCACTATTTGTGTCTCTGACTGATTGGCTTGACTAATGTGTCTCTGACTAATGACTAATTGTGCTCTGAAGACTCTCTGACTAATTGACTGATTTGTCTCGATAAAATTGATCTTGACTAATTGGTCTCTGAGACTAAAGACCCCTAAAAATGACCTTCCAAAAATTCGGGACATACAGAGAATTCGCAAGCACCCCTAAAAATGACCTTCCAAAAATTCGGGACATACAGAGAATTCGCAAGCACCCCTAAAAATGACCTTCCAAAAATTCGGGACATACAGAGAAATACAGAATGCCAAAAGGCGGGAATTCAAATTTGAATTTCCCATGCGACGCCGCACAGCTTTAACTTACTATAAGGATTCAAATTTTAAACAAGAAATTTACCATCACGAAAGTGCAATAAACATTTTTAGTAAAAAAATTATATTCTGCTATTAACTCTTATATACTTCCCAAACCATTCGCCATTTGAAACACAGTATTAGATTTTCCCACATATTATTAGCACCATCTAAACAGTGCGTCAAAATGATAAGGCAGGTAATGTTTTTGGCAATAACTCTCGGAAAATTGAAGCATTTGACCTAATTCTTTTTGCAAACGATCCGTAATGGATTCACACACAATATTTAAACAAATTGAACACAGGTAAAAACAAAGTTTAACGGCTAAAAGTCGATTTTTGAGATTTTGGTCAAAAATCCAGTGCGTCAAAATGATAAGGCACCCGTTTTTTTTCGCAATTTAATCAAACGTTAATGAACTAATTTTTGCATAATAGTTATACACTCAGACACAAAATACACCAGACACAAAAAACCGCACCGAATACCGCAAATAAAAATGAATTTGCCGGAAGGTTAAAGTTCAAGTTCATAAAAAAAGTCCAATTTTTCCTTACAAAATCGCGAAAAATTCATTTTTATTTGCGGTATTCGGTGCGGTTTTTTGTGTCTGGTGCGGAAAAGTCTCTAGTTTCTGGCCCATTCATCCGATTTTTGACAGAACGCCAAAAAGTGCCAATGTTGGCGGGATTTTTGAAAAAAATCCCATTTTCTGTGGAAAAACTGGTTTTTAGTTAACCAGCTTTTTACATACCTTATAGGGCAAGTGATACCTCGTTTGAAAGAGGGCAGCGAGTGTATAACTATTATGCAAAAATTAGTTCATTAACGTTTGATTAAATTGCGAAAAAAAACGGGTGCCTTATCATTTTGACGCACTGGATTTTTGACCAAAATTTCAAAAATCGACTTTTAGCCGTTAAACTTTGTTTTTACCTGTGTTCAATTTGTTTAAATATTGTGTGTGAATCCATTACGGATCGTTTGCAAAAAGAATTAGGTCAAATGCTTCAATTTTCCGAGAGTTATTGCCAAAAACATTACCTGCCTTATCATTTTGACGCACTGTTTATTATAAAATTGATGATTTCGCACTATCACTGGTAACTATAACTTACAATTTAGGCTACCGATTCTACCCAGCTATTTTATTTCTACGTTCGCTACAAAACACGCCGACTCACATCAATTAAAACACTCCGATCGATGTGAACCTTCAGAAGAACAGCAAAACCACCAAAAAGCGATCAATGGACAACAAGCAAAACACGTGTGGAACTAATAAGGTACTTTTATCAATCTCGATATCTGCTCTATTAAAAAATAAAAATGACAGTAGAAAAAAATTATGAGTTAAAAACACGTTGTATAAAAATAAGTTTGCTTACCAAATTTATCTACCTTTAAACCCAAACATACCTAAAACGAGATCGAGCGTATGGCCTTTTGCTAAAAATCCTCGCAATCTAAGGTGAACTTCATTGCACCGCACGTAGAGCGGACGGAGATACGGCAAAATGTTTTCATATGTGTCTTCGTCTTGGCCGGGAACGTTTGTGTGGGCCAGGTCTGTCTCCACTTTGTCCAAAGGAATGCGAGGCGTATGTTGAAAATGAATCTGGACGATGCGGTGCATTTGATAGTTGACCAATTCCACGGAGTTGAGGTTGTAGCGGTCCAGGAAGCAGAAAGTTTGGCGCAGGATAGTGTCAGGCCATCGAACTTTTGGTCGATATTTTTGAAGCGGTGCTGTCCAGGATACAGTCATCGCAATGTCGGATAGCGCAAAGTGCGAGCTGGAATGAGCCTGCTGTAGCAGTTGCTGGCTTCTTTTAGAAAAATTAGGCATTCTTGAATAGCATGAATCAAATGTAGTAACCTAAACTTAACAAAAAATACCGATAGAAGACAAGATAAAATATTCAAAGCGAAATATTTCATTCGTAATGTCAAAGTTTGGCAAAAACGACGAGTCTTAATGTTTTCAATTTCAATCCAATGGGATTTCAGAGTAAGTCTTCAGATTTTTAGTTGTTTCCGCATTGTTGATTTAGGATTCAAATGCGAAATGAAGTACAATTTAAATGCGACAAAAAAGGCGCAAGATTGTGGATTTTTAGTTTGAAAAATATAGAAAGCGAAATTTTTTTCATTTTGATAAAGGCACTATTCACAATGAAAGGTATTTTATTGGAAAGGTCACCACGAACTTTTTTATTCGTTGGTGACATTAGAATATCGATCGGACTAAATTTTTACTCAGCTTAATAATTAATTCAATATTTTCGTAAACTAAATAATACGAATTTCCGTGAGCAATACAAATACAATATACATATATACATAACATAAAAAGGAATTTATAAGGGAGCAGGAAGGACTAACGGGAATGGGTGACGTTGAAAAATGATTGAACGTTCAAAGTAACTAAGCGTTCAAACCGGGCCAAAGGCATGTCCTTGCCGGGAATTTGAATGCAGAATTTATGGAATTTAGTCTCAACATAATATAAAAGTTCTCGTAAATGAAACAAGTAAGGAAATGGAAAAATTGCTAATTTTTCTACTTACTTGATACCTTCTTCTTTACTGTTGATGAAACAGGAATGTTATACTCTTTGTAGTAAAGTTGAGAGACATCTGTCAAATTGAACGAGAAATAACTCCTAACATAAAATTTTGGGTCGTAAAATTTTAGAAAGAATTGTTCTGGACAGTTTTGATAAAAGACCTATATTTTGTTTTCGACAAGTTTTCTATAGAAATTACGTCGAATAGGTTTTAGGATAATGTTGGTCATATTTTAAACTATTGAAGACTGTGCCATTTCCTTTCCGGTTATTAATTGAAAAAGTTGTTATTGTCTCTAAGCATACATAAAAATACTTTTTAAACATTTCAAATTTTTCAAACAATTTCCTTTCTCCAAAAATTACACCTGTCGTCACTAAAACAATAAACCACTGTAAATAGTGGAAAATATTTGGTTTTCTCTGTTAATAATAATACAGCAGGATATGGTGCCTTCGGTACCTAAGTTTTACTGTCCTAAATAAGCATACCCCTGTGGTTTTATCAGCTTCGGCCTCTCGACTGTGCATGATCTTTTTTATATAGCTAATACGCTATTTCCACACAAGGGTTTCCATAGTACCCCGGAAAACCCATATAAGCGTAAACTTAAGTCCACTATTAAGCCTAATGCATGCCCTTTAAGGGTTGTGAGCCTTATTTGGAGTACTGTGGAAATCCTACTGTGTGGAAACTCTCGTTTGTGTAAATCATTGTTTTACCTTTTCTATAATTATAGAATTCAATAGCATCGCTAAAAGTTTGCAGCGCAATGATACGAGGTAATTTAATGATATGATAGAAGTGAATGTAAAGCTCCTGTCGACCAAAAACATTTCGGTACAGAACAAAGTCTCACATTTGCAAAAAAAAATACTCGCAGAACGGCGATCAATAGTCTCTATTTGGTGTATTCAAAAGGAAAGTCATAGCGCTGGCCAGCGAAGAAGAGAGGGCACTGCTCCGATAAAATCTGACAAAAGGCCATTTGCCCAAACCGCCATCAAAACATTGCCAAGTAGTCCTATTTACACTTAAATATAATGTATAAACACCGTTATTGGTGTTCAGTGATCTTCAAGTTGGAGGCTGAAACTAAGTAATAAATAAGATGCATTTTATAAAATGCTAGAGTACAAAGTTGATTGCAAACAAAATATGAAAGAAAGTACAGAGGAAAATACGAAAGAGTTTGTTAACATTAGGAGTTAAGTCTTGCTGTTTCGACTCTAAAATCAATACAGCAAAAACCGAAACGTGTGTTGTAAGGTCGAGTCTCATCAGTTGATGTCCTTACAACTTATCGAAGCAGAGTATCTCTTAAGGGAGTAGGCAGGGAGAAATGACAAAGAGAAGTTAAATTGAAAATGTAAAATCAGGCGAAACAGATTTTGAGACAGAAAATTTTTGGTGAAACCAATGCGTATTTGAGTAAAGTGTCGAGACATGTCACGATTTGAATTTCATTCTGTTCAAACAATTTCGTTGTCAGAATTTAGTCTTACTATGAATAAAATAATTTTTTTAACCAGAGTTATGGGCTATCTCTGCTTTTTAAAATGTCTGTGCAGATTTATTTTTAGGTTTTACCAACACAAAAAAGTTTGGACACTAGGTCATTCTATAAGGTCTATTCCCTTAAAGTAAGTGTTTTGTATAAAAAATTTTGGTTGCCAATGAAATGTTTAGTCCAGATGCGTCGTATGCTTTGAATGAACATCAATGTAGCAATTCCTCCATTTCGATGAGTAAGAAGTGAATAGCTCAACGGCACAACCGAACTTATATGAAAATTTACTATAACACAGCAAACAGAAAACACTGAGGAAAATCAATTATGTAAAGAATTGATTGTACCCTAGGCATGATAATAAAACATTTTGTACTTATCTTCTCATAATCACTACAATTTGAAACGCGATTTAGCCTCTTTAATGTTTTGAAAATCGTCTCTTCGCTTGTTTGGTACGAGTGACGGTCCGCGCCTTCGGCGCGCTCCGTCACTCGGAAGCGGGAGTGTGCACAGCGTCAGATTGGGTTCTACATCGCTTCGCGCACCGCCATCAGCGGTCAGATTGGGATGTTCCTAAGCGTGACTTACCTACTTATTGTAGGTGGGAACGCTACAAATAAGTGTGGATTTTGTGGGTTTGTGGGTCGTTTTGGGGTCCTCGCGGCGCTTCGCGCCGCTCGAACCCCAAAACGACCCACAAACCCACAAAATCCACACTTATTTGTAGCGCTCCTTAACATAGCGTGAGTCATGCTGGGTCTCCGCTCGCTTCGCTCGCTACGACCCAGACGTGAGAATCAGTACTGGGTTGAGTTCGTGAAGATCTCGGCCGCCTTCGGCGGCCTCGATACAATTATTGGCGGCGTGCCGCGTACAAAGTTCATCGATGAAACCCAATCCCGAGAAAGTTCGGGTAAATTAAGGGTTGTTTGGAAAAAACGCGTTTTTGCGTTTTGGCGCGAATTCAAATTTCAAATTCCAATTCTGACGTCAGATTCGTGATCAGCGTATCCGAAAACCCCGGGTGCCAAAAATCAGACCCGTAGACAGCTTGCATCGAAAAACCCGATTTTTGGCCAAAAAGTGGCTTTTTTTCAAAAATGCGCCAAATCAAAAAGTGTAAAAAGCAAAGTTGTCCAGAATCGCCTCAGAAATCGATTGGGAACATAAAAACATCACTTCCCATAGCCAAAACCCTTTAAAACACGTTTTGGCGCGAATTCAAATATTCAAATTTTGGATTTTTTTGTCGACCCGGTCCTAACTTTTCGAGACCTATCGATTGAGCTATCGCTCGCCTCTGGCTATCGTCTGGATCGCGAGATCTGAGCGTTCTACACAGTCTACGGAGAATGGCCCTTTTATGAAAGGGTATATGTTGCCTATTCAAAATAGATCTTCTATACAACGACATACATCAAATGTAACGTTCAAATGGCGACATGTCAGCTGTGGATGTATATCGAATACTATTTTCAAGCATATTATATATAACTGTTAACTCGACCCATTTTCGAATTTATTAAATATATTCGATACCTTGTTAATAATAATGTTTGTTGTTAATAATCTTGATCGATATCTTGTTAATGACAGCAATTATATTATTAAGATTTACATATTCAGCCAAAATGAAACAAAAATATTTACTACTACAAAACACAATATTTGTGTGAACGAAATATCTCTCTGGAATATAATCAAAAATCATACTCCCGTTTCAATCATTCCCAGCTGTCAAAACAACACACCAAAAGTGGGACCATATCCTGGACCAAAAGAAGCGGAAGTTATATTCCATTCGTTGTGACCAAAGATTGAAACATAAAGGTCAAAGAAATAGAGTCGGAGTGTGTGATATATTTTGCTTCAAGGTTCTCATGAGGTTAAATTAAAGGTGTCTAAACAAAGCATATCTTTTCCCGAACTGGCCAAACGGAAGAGGTACTGATATATGCCCCGCATAAGACCAAAGTTGAAATTTTTTCTGAAAAGAGCAAAGACATACTGTTATAATTTGTGCCATCTTCTCTTCTCAATAATTAAACCATGAGGCATTCACCAGCTACGCAAATATTACAACCACCAATTTGGCGTCTTTGGAGCAATATAAAAATGGAATCCACTATCTCAGAAGCATTCAACGAGCTTCGTTAGCTTCCAAACTAAAGCAATTGCTTCGCTTCTTCCAGTTTGATACGTTCCCGACGAAAAATGACTTGCATTCGCGTCCTGCTAGCTCTTTGCTGCGTCGGTTTTGTGGCCTCTCAATTCAAAGCATGGCCAAAACCTTCTTCAACGAAGAAAGTTCCCAGTACAATCACCGTCAAAAAATCGACGCCATACGACGGTGGAAACGTTCGTCACGTCGCTGATTTTGGCGACGGCGGACAAGACGAGGATCAAGATCCGGTGTTTGAGCTTCAGGATGGTGCGACAATCAAAAACGTTGTGCTTGGTGCGCCGGCAGCTGATGGAATACACTGCCTTGGATCGTGTACCATCGAAAATGTCTGGTGGGAAGACGTCGGAGAGGATGCTGCTACCTTCAAGGGTGGTGCCAGTGCTTCCTATAAGGTCACGGGCGGCGGTGCCAAAAAGGCCAGTGATAAGGTGTTCCAGCATAACGGTGGTGGTACACTGACCATTCAAAACTTCCAGGTGAGTAGTTTTAATAACATAATTCTGCATAACATAATCAGTTCGTAGGTCATGGACGAAAAATCTGGGGTCTGAAGTTGAAGGAGTGTTTAGATACAGAAATTCTGTTTTTAGATGCTTTGGGAAAGCTGGAAAATACAGTTCTGGGATTGAGTATATAAAATAATATATAAAAAATTTTACTTTTTTGGGTATTAAACACTCGAATTTGATTTTCAGGTGGAAAACTTCGGAAAGCTCTACCGATCCTGTGGAAACTGCAAAAACAATAACAAAAATTTGCCCCGAAAGGTGATCATTGACACCATCAAAGCCACTGGTCCCGGAAAGAGCATTGCTGGAGTGAATTACAATTACGGAGATTCCGCGACTCTGAAGAATATCCAAATTTCGGGATCTGTTAAGGAAATCTGTGCCTATTACGAAGGCAATAACAACGGCGCTGAGCCTCCAGTCAAGGATCAATTCGGTCCCACCGAAGACGGAGATGGAAAATACTGCATTTTCAAGAAATCCGACATCAAGAGCTCTTAAAAAGCTTAACGCACTAATATTATGGCTAAAGTGAACCATTCTTATGCAATTTGTTCGGAAAAGCTAATAAACGATGCAATTTCTTTCTATATGTGAAAAATTCCCATGTTTCACACGAAATAATATCGTAACCTTGGAGGTAGAAATTCGGAAAATATTAAGAACATAATCAAAATATAGTGAGAATAACCTAAAATAATACATTGGTACATAAAATGAACGTAAGCAGAAATTTAGTTAGATGACAATTTTTCATATGAATATACTCACAAAACTAACCTTGTACGCATACGTACAAATACGCCTTTCATATAACATCCATTCCAGTGGAAACTTGGAAAACATATGAGTCATTATTTTCTGGTGATGGTTGTAGAAAATAGAAAAAAGTGGCTATTGTGTGCAAAATTTGTCTAATTTCAAAAGTAATTACAAAATGTGACAGTAATATTACGATATATTTATTAAAACAATTTTTTAGTTTGTTATTGTTAATCAATTGTCAAGAAATTGTCAAAAATGTCAGTTTTCCATTTCACATAATCATTTTTATATAGAGCGCACATGATTTCAAAAGTATCACTAGTAGTATTACAAGCATCGATTGTAATACCACTGTTACTGATTTAAGTAATTATACAGAGAACAAAAGAAGTCTAAAAAGCGAAGACGATATAACAAGCGGCCATTTTTTCCTTCCTCTGATTCTTAAGGGTCTCACTTAAAGTAATACCACAGCGGTAGGTGATATTACTTTATCAGTAATAGTGGATTTGATGCATTGAAATATTGATCAATTTATTCCGTTGTATTGGTTTTTAGTGGCATTATAAATTTCCATTCAGATGTACTATAATCGCCCAATGCAAGACATATTCATGGATTTTAAAAAGAAATTAGTCGCAACAGTTGGTAAGGTGTTTTATATATCTTTTGAAGATTCTATTGCTTTAATTAATTCAATAGTTGTTATCGTAACAATTTGTAACCTTAATAAAGATATATTTTTCCTGGTGAATTTTTCCTGTCTTGGAAAATTTTTCTTTGAAATACTAAACATTCCTGTTCGATAATTATGGGCTATATTTACTAATACTTGTTCAAATACTGACTCCGTTGAATAATGTAGTTTAAAAATGTCAATTTTAGGTTCAGATGGAATTGGAATATCGCTCATGGAACTCGAAGAAAAGTTCAAGTATGTCATTTATTTCTTGAGATATAACAACATTTTATTCGACTTTTGACAAATATTATTTTTCTCAACGGGGATAACTTCAAAATCACAAATTCAAAGAAAAATAAACATTAATAGTAATGTCCATACATTTTGAACAAAACAAATCACGAAAACTAAAATGAATCACAAAAATTATAATCCTTCCAAAATGGCTCGGTTATTTTTACCTAACTTATTGTATACTCCTCATAAAAATTTGCTTTCAGAATTAATTGGAGAGAAACCATAGGAAATTATGTGACATATTTCAACTACTCAAATCTTGTGGATTTATTGCGCGAGTTCCCCGACAAAGTGAAAGTGGATGTCGATTGCGGTGAATATCGTGTCAAATCTGTAGTAAGTTTAATTCTTGAAGTATTGTCTCGATAAACCGATAATCCACACAATTTTCGAAAATTCGGGTTCCGATCAACCCGCATTAGCTGCTCCAAATTGTCCTACATTTTAACCAGGCATCAATAATATTATTTATCTTAACCATATGGACAATATCCCACTTCGTATTTTTTGGATCAGTTTCAGTTTTTTTGTATCAGTCTCTTTGGAAGCGATTTCCGAATTAGAAAGAGGACATCGCTGTGTTTAGAGACAAACACTTTCCTGTTTTCTAAAATGAAGTGAACAAAAAGATTTTAAGGCTAAAATTTAAAAAATCTGAAATTGGCCTAATTCTGTTTATGACTCTTATAGGGACCCACTCAAAATTTTTTACCGATCTCTAGAGGAGACCCCTGCCAAGAAATCCCCCTCATTAAAAATTTCCAGCGACCACTTTTTACCCCTTTGGCACGCAATTATATTTTCGCGCAAATTTGAAATTGAGTTTCCCTTACAAAATAAAAGCGAGGAGGTATTGTAATTCACGTTATTATGTTAAAGCCAAAAATAATCATAGAATTGTATCAAAATATTTTTTCATATTCCACAACGTTATAGAATACTAGCGCGCTAACGCGCGCTAGCGTGGGGGGGATCTATATCAGTATGCCTTTTCTGTTCTAACTTCACTCGCATTCCAAGGGGGAAGGTCGGGCGGTCCGCGCCCGACCACAGAATTGGCTCGCCACCTGCGGTGGCTCGCAAACTCAGGTTCAGTCTGAGGTTGGCTCAGTCTAAGTTTGGCTCAGTCTGCGTTTGGCTCTGTCTAAGTTTGACTCAGTCTAAGTTTGGCTTAGTCTGAGTCAAAAAACCTCACTTACGGACAAAAACCTCACTTACGGACAAAAAACCTCACTTACGGACAAAAAACCTCACTTACGGACAAAAACCTCACTTACGGACAAAAAACCTCACTTACGGACAAAAAACCTCACTTACGGACAAAAAAACCTCACTTACGGACAAAAAAACCTCACTTACGGACAAAAAAACCTCACTTACGGACAAAAAAACCTCACTTACGGACAAAAAACCTCACTTACGGACAAAAAACCTCACTTACGGACAAAAAAACCTCACTTACGGACAAAAAAACCTCACTTACGGACAAAAAAACCTCACTTACGGACAAAAACCTCACTTACGGACAAAAAAACCTCACTTACGGACAAAAACCTCACTTACGGACAAAAAACCTCACTTACGGACAAAGGACGTTCATCACTAACTTATTATAAGGATTTTAAAAATGAGATTCTCAAAAAATATTTGACTAGCGTTTAAATGGCATTTTTAGACTCAAAAGAGTTCGCCTCTCCCCAATTATTTCTTCGAAGATCTACTCAAATTTTTTTCACGATACGAACTCTTTCGCCTGTCATTTATGTGTCGCCGTTTCTGCTGCCTGATAGAGTATGAATTTCCAAACACTCCTTACTTCTTCATTCACTCTCTATTAATTAACCTCGCTTATACCGATGGAAAATGGCTGTTACACTGCAAAAACGAAGACTCCCACCTTAATCCGTTACAAAATATTAAAGTGCGCAAATTCGACCAATTCTGCGAATTAAAGTTCATGAGATGTTTTAAATGCCGTATTTTAATCGATGACCATTACACACAGGATGAAGTCTTCCCAATTATTAGACCGATTGCGCACCTCTGGCTAGACAGAGAACTTACGATCTGCAGTCATGCCTGTCGAATGTCAGGTGGAATAGTTTGCCACATCACAAAAGCATCACGTTTAACCGTTACTTGTCGTTTTGACCTCAACATAAATTTGCTACAATGTCTTGTTAAAGGAAATTCTGATGAACTTGTCGTAATACAATCTGGGAACACTCCATCATTGTCTGTAGAGCTGCCAACAGAGGATGTGATCACGTTCCTTCTGCAACCGACCAGTACTGCAAAACTTGGCGTTATCAAGAAGACACTGCACATTTTTAGTCATGAATGGAACAGTCTTCCTCAAAATCTAGACGATTTTTCCAATACCATTCAAAAGGTTGGTAAACGTTTCTTTATTCCTGTGCTTTGCTAGAGTAAAAAATAACATTCCATTAAAAAGTACACATTTTAGAAGTTTTTGATTTTACACTAATTAATTTACCTTTAGATGACTTGGCCAAATTTGTGTGTTTCAATTTTCTACAAATTAATTACCCCATTTTTTATCTTCGATAATTCGAAAATTCTCTTTAGCTGGAAATCCCAAATGGTGGCTGAAAGTCAGTGTTTGAAAGGGCTGAACGATGTAATTCCGAGACAGAAATTGGATAAACATTGAATTATTCCGATTTGGCCAATTTCTCGAAAATCCAATTCATATAGAATTTCAGCTTCTATTACTGTCACTATTTTTCTTGGCTGTGGAGAAAGTTTGAGTAAAAATAATAAAGTTAATTTTAGGTCGTGATTATTTTTTAAATAAATTTCGCTAGCATACGCGCCAAGTCCGCGATAGGGGCAATCCAATACTTTTTGGTCATATATAAAGACTGTCGTGATACAATGGAAATATAAATTAAAGTAGTTTAACGGATTTCTCTCAATTTCGTGTTGGTGACATATTCGGATATTAAAAACTTAATAATTAATTAATCCACACAAACATTTTTTTATTTATAATTGGTGTGACCTTTCAGCGTTTCATTGACTCACTTTGTCATCATGATTTTTGCTTTTCTTGGAATGCGGGTGGGCGCAAAAGCGAAGAAAGCGTGCGCTATATTCACAACCCGAACACCAAACAGCGACTGCAGATATGTATTGACCAGAAAAATAATTGCTTTTCATTCGCTGCAATGTTATCTTCCAGTTACATTTAAATGCAAATGATTTGTTTCCATTTTTGTTTATGTGCTATTTTGAAGGCTCCAATCAAACAAAAAGCTTAATAAAGTTTTTTGCTTCTACAATTATTGAGCTTAATCTCGTTCAACAGATAATTCCATTTTTACTTATCACTTATGAAAACTCACGATCATGCATAAGTTTTGCACGAGTTTTTAATCTATTAAGATCTTTATAAAAAGTTTCATAAATTCAAATGTTAGAGCGAGCTTCAGGCGTGAATAAGTGTAATTTCTTCACTAAACGTTTCTTTGTGTTGCGTATCCGAAAACAGTTAGGGTGAAGGATCACAGATAGTCTCACCTGAATAATTTTCATATAATCATATACTAAAACACTGAAACTTTTCTTACATTTTTATTTAACATTAAAAATAAAATACAATACTATTTTATAGAGGAAATTATTTTACTTGAGTTCACTATTTCCTTTGATTCGTTTGCGGACGATTGTCATAATAAACGTATTTCGGAGCATAACCAGTTCCGGTAATTTCCTTGTCATTTCGCGCTTTTTGTACGTCGTTATGGATCGTAGCGTCAACAAAATTGAGTTGTCTTTTATCGATATCGCCTAAAATTCTGTATCATATTATAAAAGATTGATGGATATTTGTGATTCGTTTCACAGTTAGAGGGCAAATTTTTTGTTCATAAGGTACGATAAAAGCTAGATAAAAGCTAGGTATATGGTATATAGATGTAGATATAGATGAAATCTAAGGTTTAAGCATACCTCCATAAACCATGAGTCTAGGTAAAAATACCTCCGGTGACGGTTTTTGCTATAACTTTTTGCTGGAACATCGTAGAAGGATGTGATTACTCAATTCAGAGCTAAGACCCTGGGCTACCGATCGGTATATCGCACGCCGGGTCTCGATACAAGGATCTCGAGATTCAAGTCTTTTTGTCTCAAATTCTCAAATTTTTAAGAAAATTCAAAAATATGAGACAAAAAGACTTGAATCTCGAGATCCGGCGTGTAATATACCGATCGGTAGCCTAGGGTCTTAGCTGAGATTTAAGCCATTACTCATCCATCTAGAATGTTCCAGAAAAAGTTATGACAAAAACCGTCACCGGGGGTATTTTTTATCGGTTCCCATAAACAATGCGAGCAGCATAGTTGCAGGCCTACTCCTCCAAAAAATAATCACTTTCATATAATTGTCCAACTTCATATGCACTTTTACTTTATTTTAGGGAACACTACTAGATACACACCCTGGATCTGGGCCAGGTTGATCGGAAAACAGTAGGTCATGTTCCCTTACATTATGATACTTTCTTTCTTTTCTTAATTATTCAATATCATTTGCTTTAAAAAATTTACCTTCGTTCATAATAAGAGGCGCTGGTAATTGCATTTGAGCAAGAACTGGAGCAGCAACGGGATTTCTTATCTCATTTGCTGGGATTGTGCCGACCAGAATGGGAAGTTCGCATTTGATATCATCGATGAATGCGCTGCTGATCACAATTCGAATCTAAAAAACTCCAAAACTTCGATACTTAGTCATATTCGTATTTTTGACGAAAGAGTATTTTATGTTACCGGGCTTCCTCTACTTATTTATAGCATACTTGATTATATATACTGCATACTTATTTAATATATTTTATACTGGAGAATGCATGGTCTGGCTACGCCAGACCATGCATTCTAGGTTAATTATAGAACCGGTAAATACTCATTTCCAAGAGACTTTCACTTCTGTAAACATTCTATCACACACAAACAAATCTTTTACCTGAATAGAATAGCTAACTTGAATGATGGAGCATATGTTAGACCCAATACTTGGCATTATTGGCGGCACGTGAATGGCGCGTTCGTGGATACGAGTCATTCCGGGTCCAACAGGAAACGGGTCGATATATCTCTGAAGGCAATAACATTCCATTCTGGTGTCCCAGTGGCATCCGTGCTGGCCGTGATTTCGTATACTTTGCATAAACGAGCCTTCGACTTCGCATACATTTTTCGTTGATCCATTTGTGATTTCGACACGGATGAGCATTGTTTCGCCAGGAGCAAAACCTGCTTTGTTTATGCTTGCCTAAAAAGTTGATTGCGATAAAATAATCACGTAGTTTCTAAGTCTACGTAAGCTTCTTTTACTCCACACCTAAAATATTTTTCCAATTATCTCCCCGAAACGACCAAAACAACCATATTTGTAACGGATCACGGGAACGATGAATTTGATTGAATGATTTGTATGAATATAAGTATTCCAGTGTCTGCGATATATTTGCTGTACTTACTTTTTGTTCCAAAATAACTATTATTTGATGATGATTAATTAATTGTCACTCCTCGGTGTGCATTTAAAGTGCTTTGAATTTTTTTCCTGTTGTAGAGCCAGGATCAGTGTGACAAATAAGTTTCTTCGGTTTCCAGAAAAATTTAAGTGAGAATTGTTGAGAAAACGTTAGTGAACGTACATTAACCGCTATGCGTCCTTTCGAATAACAGCAGCAAACATTGATCGATTCGGTGAACTGACGATTGACTGGGCTAGAGGCATACGGTACCATATTGAGGTCAAACATAGGCATCACTGTGAAGAAAGCACGCTAGATGATACAAGAATTAATTGAATAAATTGTACATTTATCAAGATTTGGATAAGATCTCAAACAAAATTTTAATCACCATGAAATTAGAAATGTTACCGTAGTATCGTCGACATGCCATGGTCTATCAACTTTTGCATGAGCCCAGTAGCGGATATAACCATGCGCACCTAAATATGTAGTTCTTATTAAACCTGATACTTTGTTTACAGAACGAGAACATCAATTAACCTTCGAAACTCGGTGGGCAATTTATCGGCAGAACGAAAGTGAATGGCCACTCGTACATTCCAGGTGCAATATAGTTCAGGAGCGGGATTGGAGGAAGCCATACTGCAAACTCTTGACTCAAGTAGACAACTTCTCCGCGATACCAATCGTCATGCTCACTATCATGACCGTCATCATGATGGTTGGTCCTGATTAAAGCGGATATAGCAAATGGCGCGGACTGTCGCGAGCAGACGCGCCCAGTCCGCGACACGAGCAATCCAGTACTTTTTGGTCATAAATAGTAATTTGATACAGAGGAAATATAAATTAAAGCAGTTTAATGAATTTTATGTTGGTGACATTTATTTTGCATGTAAAGGTTTATTATACGACCATATACTGTGTTCAGTACGGATAACAATTTAATAGGTGAAAATATAATGTTTTGCAATTGTTTTTGTCCAACTCATACAATTATTTTGAAAAATATTGCAAAATTCAAACACCGAAGAAGAAACTATGTATAATACTTTATAAACGTAAAACAGGAAACGGCTTGGATAACCCAAGGATCACACGCTAAATGCGCTAAAATTGACTTTTGTCACCTACTATTGGTTTGATATAAAACGAAAGTATTATATCCAAAGAAATATGTTATATTTTCTCAAAGGATTCTATCCCTTCAAAATACCTGTGCACAATCCACTCCACTTGCGCTTTGCCAACAACATAGAGAATCACGGCTCTGGCCTTGATTGGCTCCCGCGTTCGTAAAATACAACGCCCATTGACCTTCTGGCCCGGAAATAAGACGTCTTGAGTTGTGAGCAGTTCGATGCGGAATAATTCCACCATAAGGTTGCGATATCCTAAAAGAAAAATAATAAGACGATATTGAACAACATTTGTGTGATAAATCTAAATTTACTAATTAAAATTTCTGAGTTAAACCTATTTTCTTCCAGTTCAAGCAATAAATCTTTTCTTTGGCCTACAACATTTGTTCAAAGGAATGCGTACACAACAAAGCACAGAATGGTCTTTATTTCCTTGCTATGCTTTATTTTAATGCTACGCTCACTTAACAAGCTTCATTTGCTTAACATTACCGGACAGTGATTTACATTTTTAAATTCATTATATGTGTTGTAGGCAATATTCATCACAGTCGCCATCGATTCTGAATAATTCTCACCAATGCAAAGGGCCGGGTTCAATCTTTGGTCTCAGTGTCTGGCCCTGAAATGAATTCCGCCTGAAATTTTTAATTAATAATATTGGCGATATAAAATAATGGTTAACTCCACAATTTCCATAGTAACAATAATAAACCATATCAAGTGCTCAGAAATAGGTCTGTGTAATAGGATGCTTGAACCCATTTATGAGCATTTCTGTCCATATCAAAGATGCTCAGATTCGTATTTGGCAAAAACTATTTGCTCTGACGTGATTTCTGAGTGCTCGTATTTTGCTATAGACTGAAGTCTGGAGCATCTGAGCGTTTGAGCATGCTCAGGTCAGCATTTGGTGTCGATCGCTATAGGTCTGCTCTTGTTTCTTTTTCATAAACTGATCAACAACAATCTTTCTACTACACTTGTCGCGAAACGCGAACATGCTTATAATGTTGGCCCGTTTATTTTTGTGTCCGTATTTTAATGATTTTAATGGTCCAACTTTTGTTATGAAATCCAAGTCTAGGTTTGACCTAAATAATATGAGTCAATCTGTTTTTGATAATGTGTGTCCACAAAATGGGCCTATGTTTTGAATACAAGCAAAACATTGCGAAATCTCTTTTGTATTTTTGTTATTGTAAAATTATGTAATGAAACCGGAATATAGCGCCCTCCTTTGCGGCGCAGTCAAAACATGTTTTGCTAAGTCTAGCCATGTTATGCTAAGTCTGGCTAAAACTGAGTATTTAAGAAAGCCCTTTGACTAGCAATGAGGATTCCTTGAGTTTAAAACCGATCTTTTTGGGTTTTGGTCAGATTCAGTTCCTAATACTGACGAGACCTCATTTTCTCTTACTTTGGATTCTTCGGGTTTAAAGCTATCATCTTTGGTTTTGGTCGGATTCAGTTCCTAATACTGACGAGACCCCCGTTTTCTCTAACTTATATTTACTTGACCCTTTAGTTTGTAACTAAGGGTCCTCCTTTTATCTGACTTAATTTTCATTGGGCTCTATCAAAGGCCCACATTTGATCACTTGTATCTCTTTGTCTTGTGGCCTATCTCGGCCCTATCTTTCTGGATTTCTTCGCACCTTTGAGGCGTTATAATAAAATTGGGCTTAAACGAACTTTGTCCCACATTCTAAACACTATCTCGCATTCAATAAATTTCATAAGCAAATTAGACCAAAAGTCTTCTTTGTCTTAACAGTCCCGAATCCGATCTAAAAGGTCCATTCGCGACAACACTAATTCGGCACTTCATTTATAGTTTATTATTAAAACAGGTTAACATAAATTTATTATTAATATTTTCAGAGAATTATCCGTGACAATTATTGCAGGTTAGGTAAAATGCGGCCAAACCATTTCCCCAGCCAATATTGCCTGGTTGAGATCCAATTGCACGCGGATAGTTCACTGCATTATATCGACCTCCCGAGTTTGTCTGACCGCGATTGCCATTCCTGTAGTTGTTGTGACGGTTGTTCCTAATGCTATGATGTGACGAAGAACAACTCTAGACTGATAATCTTCAATTATTAGTATAAATATTTTTCAATAGTGGTAACTCAGTTCCTCACAACGAGTTTTCAATATTTTTCAACAAATTTATTATGTTACTTTACTAAGAAGCCAGTATCCGTGCGTGGCTGCGTCCACTGGCGTTTAGGCCCTTTTTAAGCCGTGTTCGACCCAGATCTCATCACCACTATAGTAAACACCCCCTCCCCCGCCTCCCATAAATCCATAAAATCCGCCGGGCGCCTTTTTCCAATTTCAGGATTGGGTTAGCCCCCGGAGCGCGACGTTTTGCCTACCGGACGTTTTGCCTACATGACGTTTTGCCTACTCCTTGTAAAAAGGACGTTTTACGGCCCCAAATTCCTATTTTGGGTTAAAACAACCCTTATAAGGCGACAAACAAGGATTTAGGCTTGGGGCCCCGCTGTGCACGCCTAAACGGACTTAATCTTAGGCTTAAGCTCCCGAACAACCCTTACGTTAGGCTAAATAACCCTTACGTGGTTTTAGGCTAAAACCGCCATTTTCTCGGATTTTTGCAAAATTTTTACAAAAATGGGCAAATTTTGGCATTTTTTTCCAATTTTTTTGAAAATTTTTTACTTTTGGGGCTTTTTTGTGAAAATTTTTTTCTTTTTGATATTTTATGTGCAACTTAAAAAATGCTTCATTTGAATCCAAATTTTAGCGCCCAAAGTCAAAATGCGCCAAATTCGGAAATTTGAACCGGAATATTCGAAAAATTTCGCCAATTAAAGTGAACATGGGTAAAAATGAGCTAAAAATGCTTAAAAATGTGTAAATTTTTGATAGTTATGCTAAAAAATACTTTTTATATTATATTTTTTCTATTTTTAGCTAAAATTTATAAAAATGCATGATCCTAAAACCCCATTTTATGATCCTAAAATGCCCTTTTTATGATCCTTTTTAGGATCCTAAAATGCGATTTTATGATCCTAAAAGTCCTCACCCTACTTATAAGGCGCCAAACAAGCAACTATGCTTATTTTCTGTTGTTATTAACCTTTTGAATAACAATTATAGGTAAAATGTCCTTTTTATAACGAGTAGCAAAACGTCCTGTGGGCAAAACGTCCTGTAGGCAAAACGTGATATTTCCGTTGGCCCCACCACGAAAGATACACATCGGCGCTGGACGCCGCGATAGCGGACGCTGCGATAACGTTTTTTCTAGTATAGCAACAAATACAGTGCAATATTTCTAGAGTACAATAGTTCGAATAGAAATCAATGAGTGGGATATTCGAGCATAATTTTCTACAAAAATATAATGCCTCCACTTTTTTAATTCTTAAGTAATAACGCAAAAATTCATATAGTTGTTTATCTGGAACTGAAACTTCTCATTTTTCGCATCTTTTAGCATAAAATTGGTTACTTTTGAAAAATAAAAACATATTGGAAGAAGTTGCGAGGTGATAAAAAATCCCTCTGAAAGTTATTTTAAAGCTATTTCATACCTGTGGATAGTAGTGACAATAGTTGTAATAATAATTACTATTATGGTGCGGGTATTTGTAGTAATTTTGATAGCTGTTATAATTATTTTTATAATGTCTGTCGTATCTATGGTGGCTTTTGTGGTGATGGTTTGAGGGATTCCTGCGATCATGATTACCATAGAAATAATGATAATAACACTCAGCTAACGGACACAACAACAAAATAACTAAAGACTGAGGAATAAGTGACATTCCTAGAATTGAAGCTGACAATGCCGGCTCCGATAATAAATCCAAGACACTTCTCTGCGTAGTCTTCTACTCTCCGGCAGAATTTGAGAGAATATACAAACTTTGCAAGGATCGCTAGTAGATAATTGTCGATAATTAGAAAATGAAATCCATAAAATCAGCGACTTTTATTAGAAACGTCACTTCATCTTACAGTTTTCACCATTTCTTTTGCATTTTTATATGAAATTTCCATAACCTTTAATCCAGACGATGCAGTTAATCCATAATTCCAAATTCAACACTTCAGTTAAAATTTTTAAAGGATTAACTGTCGAAAAGGAACTGTGAGGGAGTGTTCCATTTTTGGTAGAAGATTAGCCCTAATACCCACTGCGGACACAAGTCACACCCTTGCTGACCTTTATTATGATGTTCATGGATCTTCAAAGAACAGCTATTTATGACAGATCTATATATATATATATATATATATATAAGTAATAAATAAATACGCGCGTTTGTGCTCAAACCAATATCCTGTTATTTGTAAGATGCAGCTATTGAGCCACAAATCAACATAAAATAAGGAAGAAGAATGTAAAATACGTAGGGATACATTTTCTTACGTACGAAAATTCGTACAAAAGAAGTTAATAACCTAAAAGCACAGAAGATAAACAATCGCAAAGCTAAAGATCAAAATGATTTCTCCAATGTTGCCAAAAAATATGAGTTTCACTCAGGAGGAAACAAAGCTGATCAAATATGGTAAAATAACCAACCCAAAATGATGAAGATGAAGGATGTAACTGAAGATAAAGGAAGTAACAAAAATTCGACCATATTCTCAAATAAAATTGGTTGAAGGTCAAAACGCACAAGTCATAGTTTGTGATCCTCAATTTTAGGCTTGGCCAAACCCTTCTTCAACTAAGTTCCTAGCACAGTCACAGTCAAAAAATCGACGCCTTATGACGGTGAAAACCTTATTATAACACTGTCCAAATAACACGCCAAAAGTGGGATAGCATTTCCTCCATTCGATGAGTAAGAGCTTAATGGCAGAACTGAAGTAATTTGATGAATTGAATAGACACATATATTAGTGCAGCCGAACTTATATGAAAATTTACTATAACGGAGCTAACAGAAAACAGAGAAAAATCAATTACGTAAAGAATTGATTGTGCCCTAGGCATGATAATAAAACATTTTGTACTTATCTTCTCATAATCACTACAATTTTAAACGCGACTTAACATCTTTAATTCCATAGGACACCCGCGGCTCCGCCGCGGACCACGCCCCAAATCCAGAATTTTTTGGACTTCCGGAAGCCATAAATCCCGGCAGAATCGATCTTTGTCGGCGAGACCGGTACCAATCGTCTTCTCTCATCGAGACGAAGCGATTCATGTATCACACGCCCGGATCCGAGCGGCGCAGCGAAACTTGCCCTTTTACGTGACCCACGTGACTCACGTAAGTCACGTTTTCACGTATGTCACCCCCAATTCTGACATTGATAACCCCCCTAAAATCATGGGTTTTGGGGGTCCCGCGAGTTTGGAGTCCGGGAGTGTCGAAAAGTGGGAGAATTCTGTTGAGGGTTGACACTCAGAGTGCGCCTTAGAGGGACTCGATGTTTTGAAAATCCTCCCTTCACTTGTTTGGCTTATGTTGCATGTTAAATATATTTTTGGTATTCTCATTAACGCATTTAATTTTGCAAACATTAATCATTTTGTTGATCGATATCTTGTTAATGACAGCAATTATATTATTAAGATTTACATGAAAGACATATTTTATTTCAAAATATTCAGCCAAAATGAAACAAAAATATTTACTACTACTAAACACAATATTTGTGTGAACGAAATATCTCTCTGGAATATAATCAAAAATCATACTCCCGTTTCAATCATTCCCAGCTGTCAAAACAACACACCAAAAGTGGGACCATATCCTGGACCAAAAGAAGCGGAAGTTATATTCCATTCGTTGTGACCAAAGATTGAAACATAAAGGTCAAAGAAATAGAGTCGGAGTGTGTGATATATTTTGCTTCAAGGTTCTCATGAGGTTAAATTAAAGGTGTCTAAACAAAGCATATCTTTTCCCGAACTGGCCAAACGGAAGAGGTACTGATATATGCCCCGCATAAGACCAAAGTTGAAATTTTTTCTGAAAAGAGCAAAGACATACTGTTATAATTTGTGCCATCTTCTCTTCTCAATAATTAAACCATGAGGCATTCACCAGCTACGCAAATATTACAACCACCAATTTGGCGTCTTTGGAGCAATATAAAAATGGAATCCACTATCTCAGAAGCATTCAACGAGCTTCGTTAGCTTCCAAACTAAAGCAATTGCTTCGCTTCTTCCAGTTTGATACGTTCCCGACGAAAAATGACTTGCATTCGCGTCCTGCTAGCTCTTTGCTGCGTCGGTTTTGTGGCCTCTCAATTCAAAGCATGGCCAAAACCTTCTTCAACGAAGAAAGTTCCCAGTACAATCACCGTCAAAAAATCGACGCCATACGACGGTGGAAACGTTCGTCACGTCGCTGATTTTGGCGACGGCGGACAAGACGAGGATCAAGATCCGGTGTTTGAGCTTCAGGATGGTGCGACAATCAAAAACGTTGTGCTTGGTGCGCCGGCAGCTGATGGAATACACTGCCTTGGATCGTGTACCATCGAAAATGTCTGGTGGGAAGACGTCGGAGAGGATGCTGCTACCTTCAAGGGTGGTGCCAGTGCTTCCTATAAGGTCACGGGCGGCGGTGCCAAAAAGGCCAGTGATAAGGTGTTCCAGCATAACGGTGGTGGTACACTGACCATTCAAAACTTCCAGGTGAGTAGTTTTAATAACATAATTCTGCATAACATAATCAGTTCGTAGGTCATGGACGAAAAATCTGGGGTCTGAAGTTGAAGGAGTGTTTAGATACAGAAATTCTGTTTTTAGATGCTTTGGGAAAGCTGGAAAATACAGTTCTGGGATTGAGTATATAAAATAATATATAAAAAATTTTACTTTTTTGGGTATTAAACACTCGAATTTGATTTTCAGGTGGAAAACTTCGGAAAGCTCTACCGATCCTGTGGAAACTGCAAAAACAATAACAAAAATTTGCCCCGAAAGGTGATCATTGACACCATCAAAGCCACTGGTCCCGGAAAGAGCATTGCTGGAGTGAATTACAATTACGGAGATTCCGCGACTCTGAAGAATATCCAAATTTCGGGATCTGTTAAGGAAATCTGTGCCTATTACGAAGGCAATAACAACGGCGCTGAGCCTCCAGTCAAGGATCAATTCGGTCCCACCGAAGACGGAGATGGAAAATACTGCATTTTCAAGAAATCCGACATCAAGAGCTCTTAAAAAGCTTAACGCACTAATATTATGGCTAAAGTGAACCATTCTTATGCAATTTGTTCGGAAAAGCTAATAAACGATGCAATTTCTTTCTATATGTGAAAAATTCCCATGTTTCACACGAAATAATATCGTAACCTTGGAGGTAGAAATTCGGAAAATATTAAGAACATAATCAAAATATAGTGAGAATAACCTAAAATAAATCGGGATTTATGGTTTCCGGAAATCCGGAAATTCCTAGATTTGGGGAGTGCTCCGCGGCGTAGCCGCGGGTTCTCTTTTCTTGTACAACCTAAAATAATACATAAAATGAACGTAAATTTAACGGAAATTTATATTGCATGCCTTGCTTAATTTATAGTTAACTACATAGTCAATGTAAGTCAGACTCGACATCTGAACAAAACAACATAAAAATGACAATTAGGAAGGAACACAAAAATAATAACAATAATTGTGTACCGCCAACCAAAATGGCAATTTGGATGCAAGCAAATTGTTCGGACAAATTTATAACCGTATTATAATTGTAAATAGGCATACAATTTTATTACAAATTGTATCAAATCTGTCTGTTTAGAAGGGTTTCGATCTATCTGACGAAGGAATGTAATTTGAAAACCTCTAACTACCATAAAGTTCATACTCGTGAATTTTTTATTCAGTTAAAGGTCGTCACAATTAAGAAATAAGTGAAAAAAGTGCTTATTTTCAAACTAAATATATTTTAAAGTTGAATATTTTACTCTATGTTTGTCATAAATCTGATGTCGTATGATGCAAAATAAGTCCACTTTTTCATCTCTTATTGCTTAATAGCGACCGACCCTTTCAGAAGAACCGTTAAATAACATTTCTTCCAATATATACAAAATATAAAACAGGAATTTTTATAGTTCAAGTAAATTCTTGATCAAGCGAACGCTAGTGACTCTCTATTTTCACTCCTTGACGGGGAATTATACTCATTTTGTTGCAACCGACTTGGGCTGAATGCTGCTCTTTGCTCGGACATTGCTTCTCTGCCGCGATTCATCCTTTGCACTAGCTGGGAAATGCCTAAAAAAGACATTTCAGCATGTAAAATATAAATGTTATACCACTTGAAACATTTAATTGGGCGCTTATTTTTCTTAAATTCAATAACGCCGGTCTTGCAGAATCTAGTGACAATTAGGTATTTAATGAATTTTTAAAGAACGTCAGCTTTTAAAAAGTCCGTTCACAAACGCTTCAGAATTGTGAAAATATGCGTGCTTAACGAATAGAAATTCTGGTCCTGTTTTTAAATTTAGCGATGATATATTAAGCTAAAAATTAACATTTCGATCCAATTTTATTCAAAGGAATGGTATTTCTGACATAAATTAGAGCAGAGTTAACACCCTTTTATCAGTATTACCTCCATCGTCATCATCTTCGTCCTCTTCTTCGGAACACGCAGTAGATGAACGCTTTTTATTTTTCCAACCGCCCAATTCACCACGTTGGTCTTCGATTCGGTCTGATTGACTCTGCACAATCAACTCATATAGTCTTTCATCGACGAGATCTTCACTGCTCAAGGAACCAATATCAACACGTTCAGCGTCGCTATGTCGATGACCACTGAAAATTTAAAGGAATTATTTGCAAGATAACTAAAAATTTTGAAATATTCAGAATTTCTTGTTTTTAATATATTTTCACATTAATTTTTCTTGTAGGGGTATATTTTGTTCTTATTCACATTAAATGACTCACAGGTTGAATTTCTCCAGCAACTGAATGGGGTTATTCAACCCAGGCAACACTAAATCAGCTCTTTGTTCGTCCATCCTCCGACTTTGAATACTTTCAATCAGATCCAGGAGTTGGTTTTCTGGATTGTCTAAATTAGTATGTTGATTGACTACATAATAGCTAATATCAAAATATATTTGACTTTTAATTTTTCCTATAGTCTCTCATTATTTACATTTTATTGTTAGCAGACTAAAAGTTAAAAACTGAAACCACAATGGATAAATTTTTTAACATGAAATAGAGTACAACGTTATATATATTTGACATAAGGAGTGAATCAGTAATATACCAATATTTAATTCAATAAAATCAGACATTTTTCACGCCATATTAAGAATTAAAACTCGTGGTTTTTATAAGCCAACTGGATTAAAAATACAAACTAAATAACAATATCTGCTAAACTAACGTAAACTCTAATTTAACCTCCCCTCTTGTTTTACCCCCTCTATTTTTGCCCCCCCTAGAGGTCGATTGAATAATTATACCCCCGGGGGTTAAATTAGAGAGTTTACGGTATGTGACAGAGCCAGAAGCACAAAACAACACATTACTTTGTTGTTCCGAGGGTACCTCCATGTGACTGGACCATCTCTGGGTGTTTGATTTCAGGCTGCCCATTGTAGATGAACTTTCTGAAATTGTAGTATTTGAAGGCGCATGAGCCGATTTTACCCTCGGTAACACATTAGAATTTCCGAGTGTGATACCGTGGCGCTGAGCTGGTCGATTGGGGTCTAACATACTCCCGGGGGCATTGCTGAGTTTTCGGGTGACTCCTCGATTTTTTTCCCCACTTCTTAAGTTTTCCGGGGTTTCATCCAAAATGACTGGACCAAAAAGAGACGAGGCTTTCAAACCGGAAGATAAAGGCTTGATCACAGTTTTCCGGAAATGGCTGCCCATGGATTTGAGGGACATACGCCGTGAGGCTGAAATAAGCGAAAGAAAGATAGTGCAAAGTGAAGAAGCACACACAAATATTTAATAAATAAACGTCACATTTACTATTGTGTTCACTAAATTTACTATACGAAATTTACAACACACTGCCTTCACAAAAATGTATTTTACACCAGCTGAAACTATTTGTTTTACTAAATAATGGATTCCGGATTCCAAGCTTTTCAAATAATGAGCTTTCAGAATAACCTATAATTTAATTTTAAGTGCTGATTTAAATATCAACAGAATTCCTAAATTCAGCAAACATAGTTAATTCTGGGGCAGTACACGTAATTCACAATCCAAGGTAGGTCGCTTAGATTTAAAGCACTTGTGTCTTAAAAAGCAATAAACCCTACCGGAGGTCCCTCTGAGATTATCACTTTGACGTTCCTCATTTCTCCGATCTTTGAATATACCTGGATCAGCCCGTTGTTCATTAATACGATTACCTAAAAATATAAGTTTGGATTATGTCAATATATGATCGTTTAATATTTTCTCACCTTGTACTCTTTCCAAACAATCGAAAAATGCCTCTCGACTCCATTCCTCATTTGCCTCAATGTCAGGCATACTTTTACATATAGCATCACGAGTCAAGCCACAATCTGTAGACATGAAACTGCTATCGTTACCAGTGGCCACTGTATTTTTCGGTGTGGGCAAAACCGATCCTGTACTGCTCATTGGGATCAGAGATCCTTTCTTTGGAGTCGAAGAAGAGCCTCGAGCACACTCTCGAATGAAAGATTCAAGGGAAAGAGACATGGATAAGTTTGGCATGCTAAAATTATATGATGAGAAATGCCTCACGGCTTTTTCGTTTACCTGAACGCCGATGAAGGATTATTAAGCGCTTGTCTGTTGCCGTCCGAAGGAACATCCAAGTGATTATGACGCTGAATTGGGACCATGGAGTCGTCCACTATTGGGTCAAAATCCATCTAAAAAAAGAAGATTAACCTTAATTAGTATTTAAGGTGTACAAAAGTTATTAGCGAAAGCTTCAAAATATGTTCATTCATCATTTGCAACTAATGTTAACTAAATTTTCTTTGCGTAAAACTTTAACATATTTCGGCTTCACTTACCCCATTCCCGCGATCATGAACTACGGAGAGGTTATCGGGATCAAAGCTAGCATCAAGACAGATTCTGTCGTCGTCTTGATTCAACACCGCGGAAGGATTGAATTTCATCAGCTTTTTTATCTCGTCCAAAGTGCTCCGTTTCATTGACTCGTTGCCAAGCTGAAACGAAACAAACTAGAATGCTAACTGGTATTCCATATTATTTTCTTTCACTAAATGTTTACGCATTCGATTATTTATTATTCGAGCGATATACGACGAGATAAAAATACTTTTACTGAGGTGAAGTGTTGGAAAATTTTGTCTGGAAACTGTTTTCTCATTTCTCCGCTCATAATTAGCACCCAAAATCTGGTATCTCCGCCTACTTTACAAATTTCTCCCCTTGTTGTCAAGTAAAAAATTTGCAGATTCTAGGAAAACACCGGCTCATACTCCTGATTTTCTATAAACCCAGAGCATAGACTATACACCTCAATATGAAGCTCTGCAGAAAGATGCAGTTTGAATGGGCTCATTTGAGACTATTCATACAAATATAAGGGCATGACTATAGAAATAAACACTGTTTAGAGGCCATATCCGGGTTATAAATTCACACTTCATTCAAGAACTTTGAATAGCTGAATTCAAGAGCTATATATCGAGCTTAAAAAGAGCTGCTCTAAATATTTTTCTTTCAGTGGTTTCCAATAGAAAAATAAAATTTAATGATTAGTCACCAATTTTAAAGATTCTCGATAGAGTTCGAGTAGGAAGTTTTTTTATTTTTGTACATGCATATAAATATTAGCTGTTTTAAAAGTGCATATCTTTTCCAAACAAAGTAAAGAAAGCGTCTGGATAAATCTATATTGAACTTGCCAAATAAATTTTTCCAAATTATCTAAATTAGTCGTATAGACTCCGACACATGTCTTATGTATTTAAATGACATGAGAAATGCAGCCGAGGATTAACATCCGTCAAAATTGCATTATCCAGCCATCCTGGTAGTATGGAAGGAAATTCAATAGACCCTAGATTATTTCGAATAGTTTAAATCCGAAATATGGAATGATCAATAAAAGAAAGACGTTCGCCAAAAAATTGCTCATTTTGGTTAGAACGACAGGCTTTGCAAAATAGATAGAAGTTATAAGTTCACGAAATAAGAAGATATGACAATAACAGGATAATTGAACTATTAATAGTAAAATTATTACTGTCAGATCGAATTCGGATATGACTACTGTACCTGTAAAATAAACATTCAAAATCTCACTAACTGCGAATGACAAAGAATAGAGTCATGGATACAAACTCGGTGTTATGGTTATTACCACACTCTTAAAAAGACAGCTAAATTATACTGACTACATAATCGCCACTATTCAATGTCCGCGTTTGTAAACTGAAAGGATTAAGGCGAGTATTCATCAGCGCCGCTTTATACTTACATATACGTGGAAAATTCAAATCCGTTATGAGATCATTCCTACGCATAGGATCCTAATTCCTGGGAATTAGCTCAAAATTAAGTCATCCGTCAATCTATTCGCATTAATTTCCGATTACCTTTTCACAATACTAAGAGTTCTAAAAATCAGCTATTAGTAATAGATATTAGGTTCCAGCAGTTTTCCTTCAAAGGAATATTGATTGCGCTTATAAGAGGTACAAATTGTTGGTCGAAAACTTGTATAAATTGAACGCAAGCGCAATTGGAATGTTAAAATTCAGAATTCAAAAATACCAGCTAATTCCGAAATTTGATATCAGTAAAAACGTCAAATCTTGCAGTTGTATTTGGAGAGTGGTTCTCGTCGAAAACACCCCGCTAGGGTATTACGTAAGAAATCGCTCCACCTTTTTACTCAAACAGCAATTATATGCAGTATTCCTTAGGGGATGTCGTCGGGTGGCTATTCTTGGCCTCATTTATATTTACCTCAACATCAACATTCTCATTACCCACCTGACTGGCTCTACGGTTTGTTAAGGGAAGTAATATCGTCGTTCCCTACAAAATACGTGCACTACTCAAGCAAAATACTTCGCTAACAAATAAAGAGCAAAACGAATTTTGCAAAATTGTTATGATACTAACATTTCGTCATCGCATTACAATTATTTTCTTTAATTGATTCTATATACATGAGTTTTAAACCTTTACTTACCTTTTCAGATTGTTTGTAATTAATGACAAGAAAGTAGAGCGCCTTGCGAGGTTCATTCAATTGCGTGAGGGCATTTGCTAGTGAAGAATTTGCACGACACTCGCCAGCCTGGTCATTCAATGCTCGGGCCAAACGCAGGTGTTGCTGGTAATGAACTGCAGCTGAAATATACTAAGTTGGTATAAAAATTGATATTCTAGTTTTAATCAAAAATTAATGGGCCGTTTTCACTGATTTTAATGTAATTAATGAAGACAGGACAATTAATTAACAGGACTATGGAATTTAAAAATATTATGTGGGTAGATATTGTATTAATTATATTATATGCTAGGGAGCCTTCCCCTTTAATAATACAATAGAACATGTTCCTTTTCCCAGAATAGTGAAGCGTCACAAACATTCCAAATTATAGACAAGACAATCTAGAGGCAAAAAATCCTTAAACGGAATGTCGAAAAGGAAGAGTGCAGAATTTATATGGGCGGGAGTCCTGTAATGACTGTCAAAAAGTTTGTAACAAAATTTTGAATAAATAATGAGGATTTTCACTTAAGATTGTTATTACTGCACATTTAAAGTTAAAGAAAACATATTTACTGTCGCCGAGAATACTAATGTTTCCAGTGAGTTTGTGTCAATTGGCTAAATGTTTTCTGTGATTCATATTAAATGAATGGTCAGGTATTCGAAACAATTCATAGCTAGTGAAATAAATGCATAGAAAACAATATCTTGTCAAGAGCGCTAAAAAATCATAGACCTGAATGCCAAATGACAGCACGAATTTTCCTTTTAAAGTTCATAGACCGTCGATTTACCCAAAGTTTGTGGCGTTTTTAGTTTTTAAATTACTGCTCAAAAACTCATTTTCAAACCCAAAAATTTTTATCTTAATTTTAGTGTACTGTTAATTTCTTATTAATGAAACAAAACTGATTTAAAAATGCACCAATAATAAATATACTGTAATAGAGTGCCTTAAGTTGAAAATTAATCGGTAGTCTTCGAAACGAAATCAATTTTTGTCTGAAGATTATTCAATGAAACACAACAAAAATACGATTATTGTTTTACTAATATTTATATAAATGAAGTATATTGTATCAAAAATAATATATAAAACATTCCTAATTTAGTGAATTTGTATGCTAGTAAGGGCCAACCTTCTCTAAAGTTTTTCCTCAGCGACTCAACGTTTCCCAAGCTGAAAAGCAATTGCGCTTCCAGATTTCTGCGCCTTGTGTTCTGTGCGATGGAGAGTGCGTGTCTAAATCAGGAATAAATTTCCAGCTAAACAAATCCAAATTTACATAAGGAATAACAAATAATTTTCTGTGATAAAATATATAATCTATTAAAATGCCCCTTCCATAATAAAACGAATATTTGCAACTATACTTGTCTCTAATTGTCATAATACTTTATATTTTGTTTTAATTCCAGTTGTACCGATAAAGTATTAGCATTAACACCTTAGAATTATTAATTAAGTTCGACACGGAACTTACCGTTTTCAAAACAATTAACGAAAACTCAAATATGAAATTGAATTTACTTGTAGCATTCTGCTGCTTCTTTATGGTTTCCCAGGAGAACATATGCATTGGCTACGTTTGTGTAGGAACGCCGCATGCTCGACATGTCGCCAACAGAACGTGCAATTTCCAAGCGCTGAAATTGCAATTTTATAATCACTTAGTCATTATATTAGCAACAAATATTACCTTCAAATGATATAGGATGGACTGTTCGTACTCTCCCAAGTAGAAATAGGCACTAAATAATTAATTTACGATATTTGGAAATATATGCAAAAAACGTACTTTCCCAAGTTTCCTATGGCCAAACCACAAAGAATCTCGTCTTTTTTTTCTTTGGCGATCTGGAGGTGAAGTCTAAAATAATAAATAAAATAATGCATATATCAGCAATTTTATCCAGGCTTTGAGATGAACGTTAGATTCATCTAATATTTCCGAGCCCGATTGTTCACCTGTATATTTTTATCATAGCTTTTTGAGATACCGTATTCTTTGTAATTATAGTCCCGGGTGATAATTTTGAAACGAGCTCTAAGTGGGCTCTAAGTACAGGGGTAAAAATCCATACAAACTATATGAAAATTGGAGAGGCTCTAATTTTTCAAACGAGCTCCAGGAGGCGTGTGGTTGGTCAAATTAATTTTTCCACAAAATTAGCAACTATAATCTTTGGTACATGTGATCCTTGGTTTAAATCAAATTCGTATCAATCAAATTAGTCTACGGGTGATATAAAAATATTTTCAAAAATAGGATATGCTATACTTCGTACTAAAAATAAAACATCAACTGAAATGCAATAAATAATATATATGTTGCAGTAAAGGCTAGTTTTCAGTGAAAACTTTTACAAAGCAAGACTAGTTTTACTAATAAAAATTAGTCTGAATTCCAAAGCATGGTGCTGCTCATTCAAAACTGAAAGCTTTCACAATTTTTCTATTAAATTTCGAATATTCAGTTTACATTTAATTAAATCAGCTGTTTTGCGATATTCTGAGCATTTATTGTGATCCTGTATCTCAATTGTGTTATCTATGGTCTCTGTCATGGTCTGAATATTTCAAGATGAACTCACAAATTAAACAAATATTTTCCGATTGGGTGAGGAAAAAATTTGTTTATCTTCCAACCGAAGAATACAAAGGCGTAATAAATTTTTTCGCCAAAAATGAATATGGAAAACATTTGAAATCTTGGCGAGAACGAAATTATGACACTGCTTATATAAAAAACGAATGAAGAAATCCAAATATTCGAGATGAAAACGTGTAGTTAGTTAGGAAAATTTTCAATGTTCTTTTACGTTTTTATTAAGTTGTAAAAACTAGACTTGACTAGTAAATTATTTTTTACTGTAACATATATAAGTTACTTGAAACATCAAAACTTACTCAAAGCATGAGACTGCTTCGTGCAAATGTGTAGCCATTTCCTCAGTTCCTTCGGGTAAATTTGTAGTTCCTTGAATGCCATTTTGGAGATGAGCCAGTCCCAAATTATACAATCCGCGGCATTCCAATCCTCTGTCATTGAGCTTTCTGGCAAGGCACACCACGTTATCGGCACATGACTAAAAATTGCCATTCTAAGTTTCGAAGACTAAATTTAACACGTAATTCATGCAATACTCGTAATGCCTTAATTTACAAATTATTTAATCAAAATTTGGGCGCTAGTACGGAAGTGATGCCCCCAAGCCAAAAAATCCATAGGGGGGACCCTATTGATTTTTTTCACAAATTTTTACCAAAATTATTTTTTCAATTAATAGGGTCCCCCCTATGGATTTTGTGAGAAAAAAATTTTTTAGAAATTTTTTTCGAAATTTTTACAAAAAATCCATAGGGGGGACCCTATTGATTTTTTTCACAAATTTTTACCAAAGTTATTTTTTCAATTTTTTTCGAAATTTTTACAAAAAATCCATAGGGGGGACCCTATTAATTGAAAAAATATTTTTGGTAACAATTTTTGAAAAAAATCAATAGGGTCCCCCCCTATTGATTTTTGGGAAATTTTTCAAAAAATCCATAGGGGGGACCCTATTGATTTTGGGGGCATCACTTCCGTACTAGCGCCAAAATTTGATTTACCATTGCTTGATCAAATTCGTTCAACATGGTGTATGTTGCTGACCTAAAATGCACTTGTGAATACTCCTAAGCAGCATAGATTGTTGAAGATACTCACATGTTAGAATAGGCTTTGGCCTGCTGCACACAATCTTTTTGAACTCTGAATTACATAATATTAGTATCGTTCTATAAAACCCAAAGCCATAAAAATCGTACCTGGAAAGCATCAGGTCATTGCTATGAAATGTGAGCGCTTTGCCTGAAATATAATATACAGTCTTCCTTCTCTAATCCGACGCGATCCGTTTTGGCCAAAATGTGTCGGATTAGAGAGGGTGTCGGATTAGGGAGGGTCGGATTAGAGAGGGAATTTCCATACAAAAAAATCCATCTCGGCCAAAAACCGTCGGATTAGAGGATGATCCCAAAAATGAGCAAAAATACTAAAATTTTTAGTAAGAATAAAATCTAGCTAGATCTACTATTTAAATGGTGAATAAACGTTCTAGATGGGTCCTATTATAACTTTTAAAAATTTCCATTTTTTGGATTTTAGCAAATTTTTTATTTTTTGGGAAATTTTTTTAGTTAAAATGGGACCCATCTAGAACCTAAGTCGTGAATAAGCATAAAAATTCTCTTGTATAATTTTTTATGTTCTTTTAAATATTTTTGTATGATTTTTTAATACAGGCGAATTTATTCTTACTAAAAAGTTTTCCAAAAATAGTCCAAAAATGAAAATTTTTGTAGTTAAAAAAACTTCCTTGCAAAAAAATGGACAAAAGCACACAAAAAACGCTTGCAAAATTTTGAAGAAAATTTTAAATTTAGATAAAGTTTTAGTTGAAAATTTGGATTTTTGGCGAGAAATTCAGAAATTTTCTCCGGCCGCCGCCAATGGCGGCGGACGGAGAAAAATTTTGAAAAACAAAAGGGGGACCCTTTTGTCTTTTTTCTACCCTGACCCCCAAAATGTGTCGGATTAGAGAATTTATGTCGGATTAGAGACTGAATTTCCATACAAAATATTCCGTCTCGGCCAAACCCCGTCAGATTAGGGAGGGTGTCGGATTAGAGAGGGAAGACTGTATGAGCAAAATAAGGTTCTTTTCAAGTTTTAGCTGATATAAATAATGCTACTTCACTAAGAAGCCAGTGTCCGAAATGCCTGCGTGCGTGTGTCCACTGACGTTTAGACCACTTTCACCGATCATTTCCGGGCAAGTGTTAGCTTATAATGTTCGTACGGATATGCTGATACAGATTTTCAAAAAATTTAGACAAAATATAGACAAAATTTTGACAAATTTTATTTTTATTTTTAGCGGATTTGGGCGATTTTAGGGTTTTCAAAATGGGGCATACTGACGGCAGGGGGGGGACGCCGCGAGAGCGGCTGCGCAGGACAGCTAGTATTATACAAATTTGGCTATAGACGCCTCCTATCGGAAATATAATGTGCCGCGGAAAATCGTAATTTCTGCACAACAAAATTCATAATTTGCTCTTTTCAAATTTAACCCGACAAATACCATGTTTTTCTTCGCGAGAAGCAAATGTGTCCAAGCTGAGCCTTTTATAATTTGAAGAATTATTAAATAGCTTATTATTGTATACCCAATAATTATATTTAACAATCTGCAATTTAAAATCGCTGAAAATCTAGCGCACGTTTTAACAGAAAATTAAAATAATAATAAATTTCGTTACACAAAAGCCACTCACGATATAATTTCTGTGCATAGTAAGCGTTGCCCAATTGTGAATAAATGGCAGAAAGAAGCGGCAGGTCCTGAATATCATCTATACCAACTGCGAGGGCTTCTTCCAGTAATTCGATGCCTGTAAAACATAAAATTAAATCTGAATCAAATAAAGGCAGAATCTAATAAAATTTTACGTTTGCGTTATAAATTTAGTTTGTAATTTCAGTAAAAATACTTGAATAGAAGAATAGATGAACCGATGCATCTTATGGTAAATATTTTAAGTATCAGTTACAAATATTTGCAAAATCGCAATTTAATATATAGTAGTACGTCATAGACAATCTTGAAATTCAGTCAAACTTGATCCAGACAGGATTCCAGTCCAGCAAAATTTACGTCAAAGTTCACTTTTCTATGGAAAAGTGCAAAGTGATGTTCAGAGGAATCGTTAACCGCAAAATTAATTTTTCCCAAAAAATTCTCTTTGCTTATAATTAATCTTAGATAGGGGAAATTTTTAAGACTTTTGGGTTCCACAAAATATATGATAGATAATGTCGTAAACATTTGTAATTTTTGGGCCACAATATAGGTTTTAGGCGATCAACCCATAAACAATCTCTCCCCACAATTCTTTTTTAGGGCAAACTTGATTTCAAATTAGCGCCAAAAAATAATTGCATGCCAAAGGGGTTAAAAGGGGCCGCTGAAAATTTTTAATGAGGGGGTTACCTTACTTTAATGAGGGGTCTCCTCTAGAGATTGGTAAAAAATTTGAGTGGGGCCTTATTAGAGTAAAAATTTTTACAGTCAACACTTTTCCCTATTAGAGGAGGCTCTGTTCAGCATCAGGAAAAGTAAGGGCATACTTTTAGGCTTGTGGGCAAGGTAAGACTTAATTTTACTTTACTAAGAAGCCAGTGTCTGTCCGTCCCTGGCTGCGTCCCTCACCTGACGTTTAGACCCCTTCCACCGCTCATTTCCGGGCAAGTGATAGCTTAAAATGTTCGTACGGATGATGATACAGATTTTCAAAAAATTTAGACAAAATTTTTTAGACAATTTTTTAGACAAAATGTTTTTTCAAAAATGGGCCATACTAACGGGGGGGGGGACGCCGCGAGAGCGGCGGCGAAGGACAGCTTCTTAGACTAAAGATTCTTTGAGGCTTAAGTTTCCTTGAATTTAAACCCATAATACGATGTTTCAAATCTCACAGTTTTGAAGCATGCTAAAATTTATATATTGGTAAAATCAGTTTTCAATCATTTGTTGTCAGTCATATTTTTAAAGCATACCTTTGGGTGCGTCTCCCATACGGGTAGCTTTCTCGCCCTCTCTGGCCAGCCGACGGCACTCCGTGTTCTGATCAGTCATTTAAAATAGCAAAGTAGCAATATTATACAAAAGAAATATATTTTGGCAGGATAGTAACTAAAATATATAGCAACATTAATATAAATTCTACATCGAATAAAAGATGTGACCTAAGAAAAAGTAATCCATCAGATCAATGAAAACCATATCCTAGTCTAATCCGGTGGATAAAGCGGTACCAATTGGGTCAATACCAAACTACTCGCTACCGAAAAGTGTGTGAGGAGATAAGAAGGAATATGGGCTTAGGAATCCCATGCTGTTGCAGCGATTCGCAGCTGAGCCAGGGCTCCCGCCAATTAAATGGTAAGGCACGCAAAGACATCCAGAGAAACTCGTTCGAGGAAAAGGATGGGGACGCCAGCAGCAGCTCGGCGACCGCAAACTCGTATTGTGTCAACGGGGAGTAACGGCGCAAGTTCGAATGGTATTTAAAATGCAAGAGGTCATGTTTTGAGCAAAGTGCAAACAATATTTGTTCAAAATTATAATGAGAATTCAATGCGAAAATTCAATGAATTCAAAGTGCAGTCACACAATCTAATTACACTTCATATGCAACTTCATACAGTCGCCTCTCGAGTGAAGAACACTCGGCCTCGGAGGAAACCCTATACCATATTCCCTCTTCATTTGGCCCATGCTCGATTTGCCCCTATATCTTGCCCGAACCCCACCCCAAAAATGGGTTGTTTTTGTATAAAAAAATGCTCAAAAACGTTAATTATCGATTATAGTGTGTTTCCAGAGTTTTATTTAAGTGCTTTTAAACCAAATAGAGTAAACCCTCGTTAAAGTCCCACCCCGCTAAAGGCCGGAACGGGAACCAAATGGAAAATACAAAGGATTTTACCCGCTTAAGGCCGCCTTCCTCGCTTAAGGGCCCCTTTTGGGGATGGTTGGGAGAAAAGAAGCAAAAGAGTCCCACATGAAAATTTTTCCGGCGCCGCCATTGGCAGTGCCGGAGAAAATTTTCAGAATCTTTACCAAATTTTCAAAATATGTCGCTATTTTTGCTCCAAGTTAAAAATCGTATCGAATTTTTTTAATTCATCCCGCAGTTCCTTTAATTTTTCTCTATTTTCACATTTTCAGCCTAACTTAGAGATGTTCTCAAATTTTCTTTGGGGGACTAAGGTAAATTTTTTACCAAAATTTTATTTTTCCTATTTTTCACCAGAAATTGGGCCATATTCATAGTTTTTCATGTAGGACTCCAAAATCGAGCTTATTTTGGCCGAAACCCGAAAAAAAGGGGTTTTCAGAAATCCAAATTCCTGCCCTTGCCACGCAGCTTTTTGCATTTAATTTTTTCGTTGATTGAAATCGAGCAATGGTGCATCATTTATCCTCTAACCTTATCTGATATTTTCTATCAAATTTTCTTACTTTTTAACAGACGGGCTGTGTGAAGCTAATCGCTGTATGCATCAGCAGTAAGCAACTATGGCGTTGTTGTCTGAGTATTCGCTAGACAGGTCAGAGCAAAGGAACAACAAATATATTTAGTAAATAACCACTTGAATTTTGGTTCTAATTGAGAGCACATAAATGTTGTTCCCCGATTTGTGAAATAAAATGGGATCAGCTTCACCCTTAGAAAGCTTACCCATTCCAATTGGTCGAAAGTTCCTATTTAGAAAAGGGCAATGTAAGATTTTTAGATAAATTAATTTCCTGATATCCATAATCTCCTAATGCGGATCTTATACAAGAGTTTGTCAAATTGAGTATCGTACCCAGCTTTTTTGGTTTTCCAGCTTGAGTTTGATATTTGTGATTTCTCAGCTTTTCTCCTATAACGAACGCCTCTCGGAAGCGGTATCGAGGTTATGACAACTGGAGTATGTATAGCGAATTTTGAATACTAGTTGTGCGACTACTAGTATATATCTTCAGTAATCATTTGAAATATCCAAAACTGAAGCTCATAAAACTTTCCATTTGCAAGTCCATTCAAGATGTGATCATTTTGCTATTAAGCAGAAGTCATGGTATACAATACTAATTTGCTGGTGTCCGTCAGACAGTGGACTGCCGTTTAGGCCCTTTTTAGGCCGTTTTCGATCCAGATCTCATCATCCTTATAGTAAACACCCCATAAATCCGTAAAAATCGACTCAGAATTGGGGTGGTCCCGCCACGAAAATGGAGACACGGGGGGTTTGTGTAAAAGTGGCCATAACACGGGTGGGGACGGGGGTTGCGGATAGGGACGGGGGATGCGGCTGTAATGGATATAGAGGGCCTGTGGACGCCGCGATAGCGGCGGCGCGCACAGCTAATAAATTTTACAAATTTGTAACCAGTTTGTTTCAGACCGACGTCTCAATATTAACCAAAGATGGAACCGTTGCCAAATACCGTTTGTTGTCGTTGTAACTCCGCGGTGGTTCCGACAGAGCGTCTTATTATTAACAACTTTGTATTCCACAAACTGTGTTTTCTTTGCTGTAAGATATAAATTTTTGGGAAAATGAAAACTATTACCTTTCGGTAAAATACTAACTTCCCATTTTGAATTCTGACACGTTTACCTCTGTATTGAATCTAACTAAACACCGCTTCACTTCGCATATTATATGTTAGAAAGAAAAAATGCTTTAAATGTATTTAATAACCGATCAGATTAATTAAATTTATTGTTCACGTTATGCGATAAGAACCAATAAAATAAAAATATTTCAGCCAATCCTGCGTGTCATTGTGCTTTGGATGTGAATAACTGCGGCCAAAGGAATGGAAAGGTAATGTTTTCTGTTGTTTTTAATTTTCCAGTTATTTTAAATGCACAAAACGTCCAAACTTGAACATGAAATATTATATGAATAAGCGGAGCACCAAATAGCAAATTTCCGAAAATTTCTATACTGTACAAGTAAGTATGCTCAAAAGCTTAAAAAAAACTGGAAATATGCGTCAATTTTTGCAAAATTTGACGCTACTTAAATAAAATAAATACTAAAATTTTAGCTAAAATTTGCCTTGGTCCCCAACGGATATTTGGGAACACCTATAAAAAATATAAAAATAAGAGAAAATTAGCTCTTCATTGCCGAAGCCATACACAAAAGACAGAATGTCTGCATTACCATTAGCTTTCCTTTTGGTGTGCTGTCTTTATCAAAATCATGATGTCTGCCATTGTTTATTTCTCTTTTCTATGCGATCTATTTACAGACACACTCTTTGTATGAATAATGAACACTCATTCGTTTCTTTCTTTTTGTGAAGTCTCTAGCAAACCAGCATCATATCCGATTGGATACACTCGGCAATGAAGGGTTAGAGATTTAGTAACGAATTTTTCAAAATGTGGAGCAAAATTAACGAAAAAGTATGAAATTTTGGGCAAAATCCTTCTTCATTCGAAAATTTGTCGAAATTCGCTTGCCGGTGTGCATATGTTTTTCGGCGGCGCACATATTATCGAGGGTGGGCGCACCTTATCGAGGAGAATTTAAAGGGAAAATCGTTGGGACCGGACCAGAAGGCTCACGTTATTGAGGCGCACATTGTCAAGGATTTACTATACTTTTTTTCACAAAGTTTTGGAGAAAAATGTGTCAACAGATGTGTAGCAATTAGACAAAAAAAATCTTTTATCACAATGCTTTTGAATGATAACAGCCGCAAGACCATTGCCCAGAAGAATTGTTCTTTTCAGATCTATTGCATGCACTGCCTTGACACCAAGTGTCTAAGCTCCCGCGAACCGAGCCCGGAACCCACTGTCAATGAAATTTCAACCGTCAATGAAACGATAACTGCGGAGCAAAGCAGCTGCCATTTATTGAATTGTCTTTCTTCTTCTTCTTTAGCGGAATTCTTGATGGCTAATTCGACCCAATCATCGCTCACTGTATCGCCCATCACTCGTAGCACCAACACACCAAATCGAGAGCCAACGAAAGCTGTGAGCAACTCATATTTTTCACCTCGATCGGCGAAAGAAAATTTTCTTCACAAGAAGCTTTCGCCTCGAAAATTTCATTCGTTTCTTTCCACCAACGATCTTGACGAGGTAAAACTTTTTCATAAGATCTTCAACGAGAGTTCATTCATATCAGTTATCAAATTTGTGTATTAAGACAATGAACGGCTCGTCTCTGGGAGATTCAATTTATTCGGAACCAGTTCGTCGATCAAGTGGCAGCTACCTTAACTTACCTGTGGCGCGACTCGTTTGCCAGCGATGTGATAGAACAGTCTATGAGGCCGAGAAGATCAAAGCGGCCGGAAAGGTAATCTTATTTTACAGTTTGATGGCATGGGTTTTCCATTTTCTAAGAAACATGTGATATTAATAAAAATACAAAAGTGATAAAGAATATCATCATGTAATAATTTCCCAAAATGTGTAATTTTTACGTATTTCAACTAATATTATAGAGCCGATATTAGAAAAAAAGGTGATTTTATTAAATAAATAAAGGTCAGGAAATTTGCATTTGTAATTTTTGAACGGAAACGCGAAAATTGTACCGTTATCAATAAGAGCAGGCATTATGTAATTTTGAGGGAATATTTTACTGTAATCAAAACTTGGAAAAGCTTAGACATGGTGAAAGAAATAAATAAAGCTTATAAATAAAAATATTGTGAATTCCATGTGGTACATTATAAAGTAAATCAGCTATCAAACCAAATAATCGAGTTCATAACGAACTTATTATTTAATTCAATTTTCTCATTCAGGTTTGGCACAAGTCTTGCTTCCGTTGTCTTTCCTGTCGACATCCGCTCGCTCTGGGGAAGTTTTGTAGCGAAAAAGGCGAACTTTTCTGTAGCAGTGAGTTTTTGGTATTTTATACAACTCTAAACTGTTTCATTTTTAGCTTGCTACGCGAAGTACTTTGGACCGAAAGGACTCAAGCCATTTAGCAATCATGCCGGAATGTCGGGGCTATAACATATTTTTTAAAAATGGACTTTTTGTTAATTTGTTATTGTTATAAGTGTCGCCCGGTTGTTAAGTTTTGAATAAAATTTCTTACTCCGATAATATATCTGAAAATCATTTAAGGTTATATAAAGCAGATCATAAACATTGATTAACTTTTGCTAAAGAATTTCCCATAAATTTTTCTTATCGACCAGAGGTTATTATTTTCATGCTTTACTCAATAAAGAATACATGAAACGTTTGCTGTTCGAATCTTATTCTCTTAACTACAGAAAGTTGGAAGAGCTCAGAACGGACTTTTCAGTTGGGCATCGATTTCTTGCTCAGGGGCTTCCATTTGGTGAAAAACACCCCCGAAAAAAAATTTTTGAAATTCGCACATTGGGCCCCCTGTTTTTGCCCCCTCAAAAGTTAGGCCAATAAGTGCCACTTTTCTGATCGCCGGAGCAACATTTTTACAATTTCCGTCTTTACTCGTCGAGACCTACAAAATGAGCTATCATGAACCCCTGTATCGGCGGAACACAGAAAGTTGGTTTTGCGGACAACGCCGCTTCACTTGTGGCTTAGGAGATTAGATAAAATTTTGATAAGCAATATTTGTTGTTTACGAAGCGTTTACCAGGAGACGAACTAATTTCGCGGACTAAGTTCGTTCGAATAAATTCGCTTACACGAAATTTCTAGAAACACTATTCTAAACACGATTTTACTGACTGAACATACTGATTCATACTCGACATATATTTGCACAAATATATAGCTTTGTTTTGTGATTGAAGTATCTCATTGTGTAGAGGAACACTTATTTTCACAAAATCGTAACACAAATTGAACAATTTCTGACTATATTTTATGTTTATTTCAATATTAATGAACTTTACTTCCAAACTAAGCACTCAAATACTACATAGGATGTTATTACTGTTATTCAATTAAATTCCGTAACATATCTTAGGTGTGAATCGGAACGAGTTTCATATTGCTGGATCGATTTCAAAAATGGCTAAAAAACAGGTACGGTATAATTATGATTTTCTTTATATCTAGAGTTAACCTTACTTACGATTACTATATTATGAAATTAGGTAGAATTTCTGCAAACAATTACAAGTAAATCGTAATAATCACACAAGAAAATATTTGATACCAGTTTCAGTAATGAGGAATATTTCAGGTCGATGTGATAGTACTGACGATGGATTCGGAGCTCAATTTTACAATACAGCCGTCGACTACAGGAAAAGACCTTTTCAATCAAGTGGCCAATGCGATTCATTTGCGCGAAGTTTGGTATTTCGGCTTTCAGTATATCGACAACAAAGGACTCATAGCGTGGCTGAAACCGAACAAGAAGGTTTTGCAGCATAAACTGAACAGGACAACGGGAGCTATTCAGTTCAGCTTTCGCGCAAGATTTTACCCCGAATGCGCAGAAGAGGAAATTCTTCAAGATGTTACATTGGTTGGTACTTTTCATTAGAATTATATGTGACAGCTAGATTGATTAGAACTTATGTCATGACTATACTGATTATCGTTTTGTTACTTAGTTTTTTGGATTAACAATACAGCTGAAATGTGCAATAATTTGAATTGGTATTGTATTCTGTTTTCGTTGTTCGTCAATAACACAAGTATACATCAAAATTTATCCTAATACTTCAACAAAAAATTGTTTTTAGAGTGACCCTGAAATTGAAATAACAAAATGTATAATAAATACTTTAAGGGAACTTGGGCTATTAATTCTGCATTAGCGAGCATTCTGCATTAGTAAGTACCCCCACCTCTATCCTGCGCTTTAGGTTAGAGTGGATATATAGAAAATAAATGCATATTTGGTTAAAAATTTTTGGAAAACTCGTGAATAAATAGTTCCAATGAAATTGTAATTTACATAAATCTCAAAATAAATGAAAAACGGGCAAAAACAATTATTTTGGCTAAAACCACGAAAACCTAAAATACATTTTTTAGGTTTTTGGCTTCTATTTTGGACTTTTAGCGCACCTTTTAGGTACCTTTCTAGAAATTTAGCGCATCTAAAAATCCGAGCTCTAGTAATAACCAACTCAACCCCTTATGTAATTCTGTTCGGCATTTCAATTTCCTTACACTTGTGTATGCTTTCAGCGGCTCTTCTACTTGCAAATTAAAGTCCTGATTCTCTCCGGTGAAATATATTGCGATCCAGAAAACGCTCTCATGTTAGCTTCCTATGCGATGCAAGTCAAATACGGCGAACTTAACCCTCAGCTACACAAACCCGGATTTCTATCGAAGGATAGACTGCTGCCGCAGCAAGTAACAAATCAATACCGACTCAGTAAAGAAGAGTGGGAGGACCGTGTAATAAAATTATGGGCAAGACATGGACATATGGAGCGCGAAGCGGCAATGATGGAATACTTGAAAGTTGCGCAAGAGCTGGATATGTACGGGGTTAATGTGAGTAATTTTGAAATTGATATTACTATCACAATTTGATATATACATCAAGCCCAATATTGCTATTAATTATTATTGAAAACGAACGTTTTCAAAATAATGTATGCCTTAGAGTTCACCCAGGTATTTCAAGAGCAAAGAATTGTGAGGGAACTTAAAAGACGACAGTTGGCTCAATGCCCCCATTTCTGGTCCTCGGGGAGTTAAAAAATTAGAGCTTGATGATGTAATAGCGGAATGTACGCAGCAATGATGTTGTGATGAATTCATTTTCAGTACTTTGCTATCAAGAATCGCATAGGAACCGACATCTTTCTTGGAATTCACGCTGATGGTCTTAATTTGTACGCTATGAATAATAAGCTCGAAGTTAAGATTGCATTCAAATGGTCGGAAGTACGCACTCTATCGTTTAGCGGGAAAAAATTCTCAATAAAGCTCTTGGACCAGTCTGCAAAGGTGGGTTTTACTATGTGATCACAATGCCCACTTAGGATTTACCAAAATCTAAAAATATTCATGTGCAGCAAAAGTTCCTATAAAATAAAAGTAAGCTAACTTTTGGTTACAGTTACTGACTGAGGCTTTAAAATTTTATGTAGAGGAGTTCTATATAATAAAACTGTATTTACCTCGATTTTAGCTAATATTCGTGTGGGTTTAGTCAAAAAAGTTTTGGACCTACCCCCTTTGGGCCACCTTTTGGATGACACTGATATTTTGTTAATATTAACGACCGGTAGGGTGAAGA
>JAKKPZ010000301.1:0-61942 GCA_022814885.1 Ditylenchus destructor
GGCGACGGGCTTCAAAATGTCAAGAATTAATTCTATAAAATTAATCTAATTTTTGGATATGATGGCTATAAATGTGACATGATGTCTAGATTGAACTTTTCATGAGGATTCCGACACATTTTTCAGATTTTTTCATGCTTCAATTTTATGCCTTAAAAGTCAAAGATTTCAATATGTCAAAATTTCATTTCAAAATTTCAAAGGGTAGAGGATTTCAACGCAGACAAAGAGAGATGCACAAAGACGCACAATGCAATGGCGAAGAGCCAGACATTTTCTCTTAGAGAGAGAGATGTCAATATGTCAAGATTTCATGTTAGTGCCCTAGGCCCCAGAACTACCCCAAAATTTGGCTGATCAGGGGATTGTTTGAATAGTCGTAATTATTAAAGTTTTGTGGCTAAAGAATTAAAAACTGACTATTACAAAATTTTACACCCACACATTTTGTTTAATTGCTTGTTTGATAAATTGTGAATGGTTCTACGCATTTTGTACACTTTGATTACACTCCGAATGCTTCTTTTATAAAAGATTAATAGTTTGTGAGACACACAGACATAAAAGAATTCAATAGTAAGTATTGCAAATATTGAATAAAAGCTTGCACAAGTTATAAAAGCAATTGGTCAAATTTCTTGCACCGTCTCTTTTGCTGTCAATTTTTGTACAAGCCATAAGTTAGCTGTCTGACTGCTCCACAATCAATTCAACTGCTCTATGAAGCAGACATTCTTTTAAGAATACATTCGGAGAGTAATCAAAGTGTACAACATGCGTATCCTTTTGCTCAAGCAATTAAGAAAAATGAGCGGAGTGTAATTTTTGCCCTGTTTTTCTCGTATAAAAATATTTTTAGGAATTGTTGTCACAACGCTGACGTTATTCGTATGATAAGTTATTAATATGTTATCAAAGTTTTCATGAAAAAGTTAAATTCTCTTGCAAAATTGCAATAGGGGGACCCTATTGATTTTTTGACAAATTTTTCAGAAAACGATTTTTCAAAACCATAGAGTCCCCCTATGGTTTACCGATCTATGTCGAGTCACGAAAGAAAAATCCCAGTGGCAAAACTTTGGCATTGAAAATAACGGAGAAAATGGTTTTAAAATTAACACTGTTTTCGAAATGTTTTGAAATATTCTAGAAATAATATTTCCACCCGGGATTTATGCATTGACGGTAGCTAAATATTTAATAACAAAATTCATTTCACGTACTTCGAACTTCCAAACAATCATAGGACGAGAATAAACGTGACTGATAGTCATTTATATCTAGTTTAATAAGAATCTAGTTTAATAAGGTTCATAAAAAAATAATAGTTTATTTTATTTTATAAAATAGTTCGTAATAGATTATTATCAATAATTTGTGCGAAAGTCTTTGTATCGATACCAATAATAGCAATTTGAAATGCAATCGAATGAAACCAAGACCAGTCTTGAAAATATCAGACATTCCAGAAAATTATTACTCTGCCAACAAAAATTTTGTGAACGGTACTGATGCTGTTCCTCCCCCCGTCCGACGGGGGGAGGAACAGCACTTTTTCTAAGGCATTTTTGTGCTGTTCCCCCCCCCCCGTCTCAGAAGCTTGCTTTCAAAAAATCAATAGGGGGGACCCTAGTGATTTTTTGACAAATTTTTCAGAAAACGATTTTTCAAACCATAGGGTCCCTCCTATTGATTTTTTTGAAAGCTTCTGAGACGGGGGGCGGGGGGTGAACAGCCAGGCCCGTAGCCAGAAAAAATTTTTGGAGGGGGTTGAGATTTCAGAGGGGGTTGAGAAGTGAAAAAAACGCATTCTTAGGGGTGCATTTTTCAAAATTTTCTCCAAAATTTTTAAAACCATAGGGGGGACCCTATTGATTTTTTTTGGCTTCCGAATTTCGGGGGGGGGTTACAACCCCCCTAACCCCCCCCTGGCTACGGGCCTGTGAACAGCACAAAAATGCCTTAGAAAAAGTGCTGTTCCTCCCCCCGTCGGACGGGGGGAGGAACAGCATCAGTACCTTGTGAACTTGAATACCTCAAAAACTCTACTGCACTTAAGGGCAACAATTTTTCATAACGGTCATTATTCTGATCAAACAAAATTGGAACAAAAATCGGAGCAAAATAATCGATCAATACAAAAAACCGCTGGCCTAAACCCGGGAAAAACGTTCGCCGCGTCGGCTATTTAGAAATTTGGAATGAAAAGAGAACAGGTAATAAATTGCAAGGACGAACGCACCAGACTGTCGTTTTGCTCCTGTCACACTCTGGACGCACTTTGAATAGAAACGAGAGTGCGTTCTCTTTACCGCAACATTCCAAGCAGAGGTGTGTTAGACACAATGTTTCTTTTTCTCTTTTCTCACTTGAATGTTTTCTTTACTAGCTGAGATCACAGTGGCGACGTAGAAATAGCCAAGTGCGACGGCTTATGAAAGGTCAATCTGGGGATAAAATGGCTTGTTTAAGCCTTTTACAAGATTGTTATGTATTTTCGTGCGTTTCAGACCTGAGTTTATTTAAGCCTTTTATTCCAGCTTCTGTACTTGATAAATGACACTTGATTGAGTTTGATTTGAGAGCAATGAGAATGCAAATTGAGAGTAGGAATGAATGCAATGAGTGAATCAAGCTCGATCAGGCGCTTTTATAGGCAGACTCTGGAGGCGGCTCATTAGCTTGTACAGTCGACTCTCGATTTACCGCACACATCGGGTCTGGCGATTTTGTGCGGATAATCGAAAGTGCGGTTAATCGGGTGTGCGGTAAATCGAGAGAATTTTGTATGGAGAAAATCCTTCCAGTGCAAAGTTGTGCGGATAAACGAAATTTCCTGTATTCTTTGTCATTTTTTGAAAATAAAAAATAAAATTTGAATTCCGGCTCAAAAAATTTTGATTTTTTTACTAAATTTTGACCGATTTTTGCAAAATTTTTACCTAATATGGCAAAAATTTTGAAAAATTTTTGAAAAATTTGATAGAAATCGGGAAAATTTTGTATAAAAATTCAAATTTGCGCCAAAAACAGAACCATTTTTCTTTGTGCGGATAAACGAAAAATTTTACTTGGAAATTTCACTTTGGTTCCGCAAAAACCTGTGCGGATAATCGAATTTATCCGCACAAAATGCGGATAATCGAGAGAATTTTGTATGGAAAAAATCCGTTCCAGCCAATTATGTGCGGTTAATCGAAAGTGCGGTAAATCGTGTGTGCGGTAAATCGAGAGTCGACTGTATGTGGGAAAGGACCAGTCTGGCTGTCAAGCCAGACTATAGGCCACGCCTCATAATAGCATAATTGCCGCCAGGACTAATATTTCAAATCACAATTATTGAGGAAAATGGGAATAGTTAAGCTTTAGAACACATCACATGTCCGCTTATTCAAAAATTTTTCTCCCGAAAAATTGAGAACACAGCGTCTTGTAATTTTAGCTCTAGCGAGAGGCAGAAGATTAAACATAAGTTATCTGATACGACAGGCACAAACTTGAGGCAATTAAGACGGCATTGAGTTCATAATAATAAATTGAGATTAGATTTATTTACTGGTTAGAAGCTTAAAACTTTAAGAGAGAGATATATTATTATAAATTATTATATTATAAATTAATATTTTGTGAGACACTAAATAGTTCACTATTCAGTATTGCAAGTATTAAACAAGTTACAAAAAAACTAGGCAAATTTCTTGCACCGTCTCTTTAACTGTTTGTGTGCCCCACAAACTATTCATTCTAATTATATACTTATACTATATTAACTATTCATAATTTACTAATAGTTTACGCAAAAGTCTTTGTGTTGATACGAATGATAAATTGATTAATAGCAGTTTGTAATTTAAAATGCAAACAGTTCGTAATTTAAAACCAAAATGAGCCTGGTAATTTCAGCCATTCCAGTAAATTATTATTCTATTATTAATATTACTCTGCCAACAATAACTTTGAGATTTGAATAATGTCAAAAACCATAGCACAGTTCAGGTCACCACCTTTTGATATCGGTCATTATTCTGATCTAGCAAGATTTGAACAAAAATTGTACCAAAATAATCGATCAATACAAAAAACCGCTGGCCTAAAACCGGGAAAAACGTTCGCCGCGTCGGTCATTGAGAAATTTGGAACGAAAAGAGAACAGGGAATAAATTGCAAGGACGAACGCACCAGTCTGCCGTTTTTCTCTTGTCACACTCTGGACGCACTTTGAATAGAAACGAGAGTGCGGCAGAGAGACAATACGAGGAAAATATCAGTCCTCTTTCCCGCAACATTTCAAGCGGAGGTGCTCTAGACACAATGTTTCTTTTCTTCTTCCTTCTTGAATTTCTCTTTTCCGCTTCTCTGTTTCTCTGTTTACCTTACTCGCAGAAATCACACAGGCGATATAGAAATAGCCCAGCGCGACAAAGTATGAAAAGTCAATCCGGGGTTTAAATGCCGTGTTTAAAACTTTTCCAAGATAAATTTCCTATACTTCGAAAATTTTTGAACAGTCATCGAACTTATAGGTTTTGGTTTTAAGATTTTTAGGCCCGATTTTTTTCACCTAGGCGCTTTGTCAAGTAAATAGTTACTTTCCTTTACTTAGGCAGTTGCAATATGAGTTGTAATCCGAAATTTTAGCATATGTATGGAAACGTTAACGAGAATCCATTTTTAATCTAATTTTCAAATTCTTTTCAAATTTGTCTATGTCAAAAGTGTATTGGTCGAAAATCTTTCTCTAGTCTAAACCTTTACGAAAAATGAGATGTTGACCAAGAAAAGCTAAAGAAAAGTATCCTGGAAATATCTGCTCCCTTTGCCCGATATGGCGATATTGATCCGGCGATGATTCTCACAACGTAATTCACGGAGAAAAAATACGAGCAGAAACACGTTTGTCACATAAAACCATGTCTGTAAGGATTGAGATTAGGGAACTGATAATGGAATTCATTGCTCTGAAAAGCGGTGCTACACCAAAATTTTGCTGACCAGGAAATTGACTGAATTAACGTAATTCCTAAAAGTGCTGAAGTCAGAGATCGACGACATATCAAAAAATTTATGATTACTACAAAATTTTAAACCCCACACATTTTATTTAATTGCTTGAATAAGATTAATCATGGTGCATGATTGTATCTGTGTATCATTTACACAGTTTCATTAGAAAACAGGTGATTTCTCTCTATAAAAGACTAACGATTTGTGGGACTCTCAGACAGTCAAAGGATTCAATATTAAGTATTGCAAATATTGAGCTAAAAGCTGGAATAGGTTACAAAACAACTTGTCAAATTTCTTGCCCGTCTCTTAAGCTGTCTGTGTGTACCTCAAACTATTCAACTGCTGTCGGAAATAGAGATTCTTTTATAAACACATTCGGAGAGTAATCAAAATGTCTACAAAATGCGTTCGTGTATCTATTCGTGCTCAAGCAATTAAGAAAATGGATGAGTTGTAATTTTTTGTACTGATTTCTTGTATAAAAATGTTTTAAAATTCTTGTCACAGCATTGACAAGATTCTCCTCCCATTTTAAATCATCATTTATTTAAATCATCAAATTTTGGAAAAGCCCATTTTTAGGGGGTAATAATTACAGCGGTAACAATTAGTTAATAAATTGTTCGAGCTCCAGGGAGTAATAATTAGAGGGGAGAAATAATTTCATGGTGTAGTACTTACAGGGACAAAATTTTACACCCCACACATTTTATTTACTTATTCGTTCAACAATTCTGCTCATTTTGTACACACTTTGATTACACTCAGAATTCGTTTAGAAAACAAATGTTTCCCTCTATAAAAGATTAATGGTTTGTGAGACTCACAGACAGCCAAAGAATTCAATCGGTAAATGCGAATCCATACATGGAAAAAATTCAACACATGTCAACCATAATTTCCACGCATTTGGCTCGATTAGCAGACCCCAAGAATCACTCCAAACAGAATGGCTCCAAATATCTTCTGAACCACTGCCTTCGTATGGTTTCGTTATTTTCGTTCCATGGTTTCATAAAAATAAAGGAAAAAGTTTTCAATACAGAATATTACACTCCACTTTGTTAATTTAATTACTTGATACTACTATAACCTTTTTCACTTCCCCTTTGAGATGGTGTCATAAAATAATAGTGGGTAATCTAATACATTTTTAGTTTGTATATTTCGTTTGCTGCTTATTATACTCTTAAGCTTTCTATGTATCTCACAAACTAGCCATCAATAATAGGGAGCTAACTCCTTTAGAACGACTTCGTTGTGTAATCAAAGCGTGTACAAAAAATTACAATTATTGCAAATTTCCAAGAAATTAAAAAAACGTGGTGTAATTTTTTTGTACTGGGAACGATTTTTTGAACACATTATTAGAAAATGTAAGAATGCATTATCGTGTAAGAAAACTGAAATAGTTTATATAACCTTCAATTGATCAAATCATTTCAATCTTTTGCTCTGACAGACAATGCCTAGCACAAAAATTTTACACCCACTCATTTTCATTAGTTAATTAACAAGAAAATCTTTCATGAAGCAGTGACTTGCTGTGATCAGTATATTTTCTCTCCATTTCTTTTTCTTTGTTTCTTCACTACTTGCAATACTTTAATGTAAGTACAACAAAATCACGACAGAATAATTTTGGTATTTGTATGTAATAAAATTGTAAAAATTAAAAATATAAACAAATTTCATGATGAAATTCCCGAAATCGATGTTTTGTGTTAACGGAAACATATAAAATTAGTATAGCATGTTCATAATTTCTAATAATCTCTTTTGCATCCTTCCTTCCTCACATACTATTTAAGTACTTCATAGATTAATTCATGGATAGCTGCTTATGTTAATAGTTGTTCCATTTTTAAGTTGCTCATCGCCCGTGTAAACTGTTTAGTTTGTTTATCATTTAGAAACCGTATTCTGTTCAGATTATCTATTCTATACAGATTATCTTTATAGTTTATTTTATAATAGATATTTTAAATTAATTGAAATGCTTTATGCATATTTCAAAAAATCAAATATAGTATTAATTTATTACAACACTCAACATAGCTCAAAAATGGGTTATAAAGGACATATTAGGCATAAATTGAATGTGCATCAAGAGAGGCGCTCGCTTCAACTTCCCGCTGTTAATCAAATTTATAATAAATTCTTTAGCATTGACTTGACTCTTAATCTTTCATGAAAAAAGCCCTGTGGTTACGACAATTTTCTCTTTCTATGTTTGCGTTCCTTTTGCTAATTTTTATGACCAAAAATGTTGCAAAATCTGCCCCTTTGATGCATAGTTTTAAAATTTTAAGCACTGACTAATTTTTCATGGAATAATGCGCTGTTTTAATACAGTTTGCAAAGACCTTATTTTCCTGTTGACTTTTTTCGCCAACTACGTAGAAGAAATATGACAAAATAGTTATGTGATAAAAAATTATAATTAAAGAAGCTTCTTTTGAATATCGTATGTTATTGAGATTATTCATAGATATTATATAAATTCATGTTCCAATTAAGTCTAACTTGTTACACTAGGGCTACGCACGTGGGGAATCCCCGGGGGATTTTGTATTTTTCTTATAGATTAATCACAGCGCTGTACTCTCTCATCCAATCCCCCGAAGAAAAAGCGTTGTAAAGCAGACATAAAACATGTCTTTGTCGACATACACAATGGCATACACAACCAAAAATGATGTCTGTGCGAAAATGCTCTGTACAGAGAAGACAATTTCATTTTTGTTATTCCAAAACAAACTCCTTTGTTCTAGAAAATCAAATCGATTTGATTTTTCACCATTACACAAAGTGAATCCGCCGGGGGATGAGAGAGCATTTTTGTGCAGTAATAGCGATAGAATAATACAAAATCCCCTCCCCCTTTCCCCCACGTGCGTAGCCCAAGCATTAATTACCAAAATCCATATAGAATTCACTAAAAATTTTTATATTATATAGTTTTCACACAAATTCTGATTGCTATCCGTTAGGTGACAAGGAAAAGGGAATTAAATTTAAACTTTGTTTGAATCTAAACATAAATTTGGTAAACGTATCCATCATTGCAATAGAGCACACCCAGAGTAGTTATTGATTCCTGATACAACGATAACATTTCGCTATCGTAAACGCATAAGTTTAAGAAAGGTCAAGACGAGATTTGCTAGTCTTATTTAAGCCTTTTATAATCTCTGAACTCAAACCACAATTTTGACGAGCAGTGGCTCAGTTAGAGAGTTCAGGATGATTTCGTGAAATTCGTTTTGTGAAACTGGTACTTGTTCCAAATGGATGAAAGAAATAAATAAAAAAGTCAGAGCAAATAACGCATTTTCATGTGGCTAATAACGGAAATTTAAAAACTAGTAACACACCGTTAAACGAGAAGCCAACCCATAATAATTCGGCTGACTATAAAACTCGTTGCAAATTGTTTATGGAAAATAAACATAATGAAGTTTTCAGATATCGATTGCTATTGGGATAAGTTATAAATGTTATATAAATTCTTACATGGGACCTTGTTGCCTCAATGATAGGCCTCAAAACACTTATAAAATTCATATTTCTTTATATAGCTAAAAACAGATACAGTTTTCCAGATGACAACTCATTTGTATACCAAAGGACAGAGCTAAATATCAGAGCGCAAAGAAAAAATATCTGTTAAACAAACGATGCATAAATATTGTGAGGCCATGTTCTAGTTGGACCATTACATTCATACTTTCAAACATGGCGATTTTCGATTTTGTCTGGCGGTAGCAGGAAATTTTAAAGCGGTAACACAACGTTAAACGTAAAGTGAATCCATAATTATTCGACCGACTATAAAATTCGTTGCAAAGTGTTATGATAAATAATCATAATAAAGTTTTCCCATATCGAGTAATATTATCGGTTGCTTAAAGTTTCACTTTTTAAGTAAATGTGAACAACTTTGTATTTAAAGTAGCTATATGAATCTAAAACTAAAATTTTCATGAGACAGTTTTGTGCCGTTATAAAATGTCACTGAATATATAGTTTAGTGAATAACTAATGCGTAAAGTAAGTAGACTAAATATCGTAAGTGTCGATAATTTCCTATGCCTCAAAGCGAAGTTCAATGTTCAACAACGTTTAGTGTCGATAGTTTAACATAAGCTATGTCCTTCTTACAGTAGTATGAACGGTTCCAGCATAAAGTTATACAGTGCCAAACATGCATCAACTAAGCTAAACATCCGATGTTATTTAAAATAACTGAAAACATTACAAGCTTAGAAATCATGAAATGTAGATTTAGAAATCATATGTTGATAAATTTGTATTAGTTAAGAAAATTATTCGAATAACCAAATAAAATTTCAAAGCAAAATAGGTATTTCATATGAGCATAATATTTCATTTGAGCATTGATACAAGTTTCAAGTATGTTTGAATAATTTTGTGTTCAGACTAGTTATATGAATAAAAACAAACATTTCCATGAAACAATATAAAATAACTAAAAATATACAAACTTAGTAACCATGGGTATTCATTCGTTGTTCTAATTTAATTAATTAGGCATAATATGATCTGTAATATGATAATAGAAAAATTGGAATTAAGAGATTATAAATTCATGCAAGTAGCAGTAAGAGTGTTGAAAATAGTAATTTTTAAAGTTGGAGTTTTAAGTAAATATTTGAATAATTTTGTGTTTAGAGTAATTAAATGAATATAAAACTAACATTTTCATGAAGAAGTGTTTCGCTATTAAAAGATAGGTAGAGTATAGGTAGTAAAACACGCATAATGCGAGGGTTGTGATAAGTTTATGAAAGTGCAATAGGTTTTGTTCAACCCTCTTAAATGCATATTTTGTAGAAATAAAATTTATAGAAAGCTGTCATAGCATAAGTGAACATAATTAATGAAGCGTATTTCGGACGTCGCATGCTAATTGTATCTTGAAAGATAATTCAGGAAATATAACGAAATAATAATCTCTTTATATATGAATATATAATTTCCATGTGAAAATCGACTTGGAATGGTGTCACATTGCAATAAATTAAGGTAATACTGTAATCAAATTTTTACATTCATAAGTTCAAAATTCACATGATGTAGGCCCGATCTTGTGCTCCGATTGCGATTAAAATGACTTATGCGATACGTGAGAATTGATAAGAATAATTTTTTAGGTATTGTTAGTGTTATATTAAAAATGAACATAAGCTGATATAAATTTATGTTTTTTAACTGACATACAGAGGAATATAAACTCGCACTGCAAGGAGTGCGAGGAGTTCTGTATTGGTTAAATTTTCATGATCGATCAAACTTCTTCTCTGATTTTCTGAACTTGATCATGAATGTCTTATCTAAACCTGAGCCCGTTCATATAATAACTTCGCTACCTGCATTTGTAATTATGATTAGTAATAATATAGTAATAGTAATAATAATATTAATAATGATAGTTCAAAATTAGTTAATTAGTTTTCTTATCGGATTTATCAATGGAATGAATGTAAGTAAATGGTAAAAGAAATGTAAAAGAAAAACAGTTGTTTTAGTAAGCTGTTAAAGTTAATATTCGAAAACGTTTCATGTCCTCAAATTCGATGAATTTTTTGAAAATAAATAAGTAAATTGAGCTAGCTCAACAATTGATTAATATTGTTATATTACACGTCCGGTTACTATAAGTATAATGGTAATAATTAAGGTACTAATTGTATAACAAGAGGTATGCGTAAAGTATAGGATCATTTGAATGACTTTGTAATTAAAGCATTTTCGGGTTCATCGGAATCATCTCAAAATTATATATGATTGATAAGTATTTGACAACTGAATGGTGTATGTATTACATTTACCAGCTTTTCAAATAAGGTAATAAATAAATGAAATGTTTCTTGAGAAATTATCCCATAAATCTTTTTTAACTAAAATTATGATAAGTAAGTTAACTTCAAGTTTAAACAGTTTATAAATTCATGGATTTCAGAACAAAATTTAATATGATTGATACGGCTACCTAGATAAGCATTTCACAAATGAATGGTGTATTTATTAGCAGTTTTTTAAGGCAGGTGCTAGATAAATAAAATGTTTCTTGAGAAAGTATCCCATAAATTAACTTTTAAATAATTAATAAGGTAATGGATTTCAGAATACGTTTTGGGCGAAGTAAATGGAAACATTTCGTGTTGAAATGATGATTAGGGCGGTTGGAATTGCGCCGGTAAAATCTTCATGAATAGCCCCATACGCCAATCCGGCTTGCTCACTAAAATTATGATAAGTAAGTTAACTTCAAGTTTAAACAGTTCATAAATTCATGGCTTTCAGAACAGTATTTATATTCTGCACTATTTATATACTGCATGTTATGGCTAACTGAATAATATTTAACGGTTGGAACAGTCATTGTAAAGTGTGGTAACGATACAAAGGTTCGTGCTATTAAATAATGTACGTTTAGTAAACAATGTGCGCAATTATTCATTTTTGCAACAATGATATATCAATATACTTTGAAGTTTATAACAGCTCAATAATCATGAACCAGTTTGAGAAATCTTTTGCGCTCTTTTCAATTTTAGTAAATGTAATTGGATTAATATTAAAACTTAATAAAATTTTAGTAGGAGATTATGCATAAATTATTTATTAAGTAACAATAACCATATTTCAGGGTAAGAAATTTTATTACATGAAGGTTTTCATGTTGTTGTAATTATTGTTATTCAAAGTAGTGTATAGGTGAATGAGTAAGTGATAAAGCTGTGACATGTATCAGACTTCTTAAGCAATAATCTGATTAGCTCTTAAGCCTGTAGAAAAATTCATGACCTATGTAACTCCACTCTGTTAATTTAACGAATAAATAAACATGCCCCCAAGCACCATTTATGTGACCTCTATATTGCTGAATAGCATGGTATGAGTTATCATATATTCAAATAGTTTTGTAATTTTAATACTAAAATTAATAAATTAGTCATTTTTGTCATTGTAAGCCATTTAATAGTTGGAAAATACATTTTGTGATTCTTCATGTGGGTAACATACATATTCTGTTGCTAAATCCAATTGTAATGGTATAAATTGGGCATTATAGCCATATTAATAGTTGAATATTAATGTAGCATTGGAGTAAATATAAATTAAAAATATTTGTTAACTAGACAAATATAGAAATAGTGCAGCGTGGAAGTTCATGAGAGGTCAAGATGAAGGTAAAGAAGGCATATTTAAGTCTTTTTTTGCCATTGTGGGCTATCAAGGTTATTTTATAAATTCATGCGCAAGCTCTTATATTTATCGTGGATCAGAACGGCCAGTGTTTGGCATTCTAAACTAGATTAAAATGAAATTTAAAGAAGACTAGTATAAAGCTAAAATATACATGCTATTTATTTCGTCCTCATTCCAACCCAAATCGTACCTATTTCTTAGATTTTCGTAATAAAATACTTTAAAGTTGACAATAATAAGTTTAATGATAAAAACCATGAACTTGGTTCCATATTTTTGCTTGCTTTCATGTTAATACTAAATTACATTTTTCTTTAAATTGTCCTAAAAGATCGTAGTTGTAATAGCAATCATATTTCATGGGCGTATGTAAGTACTTTCTTAAGTAAGTACGTTCTCTCTCGTTTAATATTCCATTATTTCATGTCGTATTTTGTCTTAGCTACTTCATTGTTTATTGGTAAGCATTCATAAGTACATAAGAAAAAAGCGTTAGCTTTCCATTTAGAAACACTTGGACACTAATTTGTCTGATTAATTTTTAAGTCGCCAAGTGGAATTATTTTGAATTGGACTGAGCATGAAATGTAACCTTCTTAGGCTACTATTTTTCCTGGGCATCTGTGAAAGTAAATCATACAAATTAAGATTTTGTATTAATTTTAGCGAAGGAAAAATTTCATGATCTTTCTTCTCGATATACCAGCATTGAGCATATGTAAGGATAACAAAACTAATAGTGAATTATATTTAATATAAAGTATTTCGTAATAATTTCGTAATGTTTTCCATCAATATCAATGACAGTACTGATAGTAGCTTGCAATAACAAATGCAATTATAATGTAATAAAAACCGATTCCTGAAATTCCATAAAATTACTACTCGTTAAACAACAATCTTCACCATCACAATTACTACGATGCAATCCAACTTGATTTGAGCTAGCTACGCAACTTGTTGAGAACGCTGTTATAGCACCTGTTACAGATAATACTGCCTGATAATGATAACACTTATGATGATATTGGGTTATGCCATATAATAAAAATATAAGTGACTGTATATTTGAATCGCCAATTCATCTGTTGAATGGTAAAACATGTTGGTTTAGCACATTTTGAACTCGAATGGTAAAATTTTCAAAACCATTTCGACAATATATGCTATTTGCAATATCATATGTGAGATATAAATAAATTTGTGCTAAACCATTAATTAAAGGTAAATGTAATAATAATAATCGTTAACGGTCGGGTTAACAATATTTTATGTAATATTTACACTAAACATGGAATTAAATTATATATTTTTTCTTTCAAGCGAAATTTTTTCTAAATTCCTCGCTCAGTTTGTCTAAAAATAAATGGCTTGAATAAAACAATTTTCATGTTATAAATGTTTCGTCACCGCTATGCACGCAAATGATCTGAGCTAGATGTATAATTGCTGGTTATTGCTGTACACAATATAAGCTACATCATCAATGTCCTTTTACTAGTATTCTAGTGACTGTGTGCGGGCCTTGAGATTCTGGGGTTATTCTTAGGGGGCCTATTTCATTTTTCGAAGGATCATTTACAAGTGCTTATTTGCGTCTGTCAGTGTTATATGTCTGTCAGTGTCTTCAATTTTAGTAATAGTAATGGTACCGAGGAGTTAAATATTAGTTAAATTTTCATGAAACAAAATCGCTCCTCTGGTTCACCTATACATGCGTAGTACAATTCTCTGAGCTAGCACGGCGTAGTATAAATGGTAAACGCTTGTTAAAATAACGTATAGTTGCATGAAGTCAAACAAAGTTTTTAGGTAAAAATAATAGGTATAGAGACAAATGTGTCTCCCATTTACTATGAAAAATTGTATATTACTGATGGTTAAAATTTTAATCTCATGACGATAATTATCATAATAACTTCATGGGTGAAATATGTTTGTGTTATGCAATCGCTTTTGATTATCTGATAAATAATTAAATAGTTTATATGCGTCATAATACATAAAGCACTTTGCAATGTTAATTAGACAAATAATAAACAACAGGTAAACAAAGGTTTAAAATTTCATAACTGTTAATGGATATTTATATTTTTCCACATCAGAGTGAACATGTAGAATAATAAGTATCAACTGATAAATAAGTAAAAATCATGATTTGGTTATATTCCTTATACGTCACAGTTTTTATATTTGAATAGCTGACAATACCATTTCTAACACTATTAGCGGCATAAGTGCATGACATGGATGATATTTTTAAGTGCACTTTATATTTTGCAATATTTTTGAAGAACAAAATGTTTAGGTGACGGATGCGGTACAATCAAACTTGATTTGAGCTAGCTCGGTAATGAGCTAGCACCTCCACCACTATTTTTTTCATAGAATTCAACAATCAAGGTATATTTTAAATTATAGGTATTATTTGATAACCAATTTTCCAACTTCCTAGCTGACTGGATAATTTATAAACATTCTATTCCACAATTCATGCATCACTAAACTTTTGCCCGTGCAACGACTATCAATAAGTTATTATTCACAAACCTATAATTCAGATGACACGTGCTCGATTGGGATTAGTTTAGTATTAAATAACTTATGCGATAAGTGAGTGTTCGTTGTAATATTTTACTTATCGTGAACATGAAATATTATTTCGGCACTTGTATTTATAATATGCACAACAATTTGTAATAGTAACTAGCAGGGCTGGGCGAGTTTGGGATTTTCCGATTCGAGTTTCGGGTTTCGAGTTTCGAGTTGGCAAAAAAATTTCGAGTTTCGGGTTTCGAGTTGAAAAAAAATTTTCGAGTTTCGGGTTTCGAGTTTCGAGTTGCCAAAAATACCGAGTTTCGAGTTCGAGTTTCGAGTTGGAGGAATATTTTTCTAAGGCAATTTTTCAAAAATTTTTTTTCGTCATTTTTTTTGCATTTTTTGCCGGTTGTTTTCAAGTTTTTCATAATTCTTATTAGGTGTAACAAATTTGACGAAGTAAGGCTTTTTTTGGACTCTTTTTCCGCGAAATTTTTGTGAAATATTGGGAAAATTGTTTAAAATTTTAAATATTTCCCAAAAATTTGTGCTTTTTCGGCAAAATATTGCAAATTTACGTATTTGAAAGCGCTGCCGATTTTAGTTACTTTTAGTTACCAAAACACATGAAACAACTTTACTCAAAACAAAAAACTGCGCCGCAGGCGGAAATTTTTCAATTTTTGCGGTTTTACTATAAAAATTTGCATTATATTAAAAAATACATGAAGAAAAATGGCGCCAAATCAAAGAAGATATAAAAATATCGATAGTGAAATGAGAGAGGAATGGTGTCGAAATGGCGCCGCAGGCAAAAATTTTGCGAGAAAAAGTTGGATATTCACTAAAAATTCCCAAAAATTTTCTCCGCCCGACCAAGTGCATTCTTAGGGGTGTCTGGCTCGAAACTCGGTTTTTTTGCCTCATTTTCGAGTTTCGAGTTGCCAAAAATACCGAGACTCGCGAGTTTCGAGTTTCGAGTCTCGCCCAGCCCTGGTAACTAGCTTACTCACATTGTCATTATTATTTTTATACAGACTGATGATTTCAGGTAGTTGTATAATTGCTGAGTGAGTATAGTCCCAGTGCAAAATATTGGCCGTTAAAGACAAAGTGAAATGATTATTCATGTAATTTATATTTTACACTTAATAACGTCTTGAGTATAACGGAATAAGTTGTTGGTTAAAGTCAATGGAAATAATAATGGTTATTAACTTGCATAAGATCTCATCACACAACACGAAAACACTTGATAAATAATGAATACCTGGCAATGATAAAAATAAATTATATTGCACAACATTTCCAGAGTAATAAGGACTAAAAATAAGCGTAATTTGCCGGTAATTAGCACCCAAATTTTTCATTACAAAATTTGTTTCATTACATTCTGAAGAATTAAAATTCAGCTTATATTTTACATGAAGTTTTAAGTCTTCTGGTGTGATTGTGACAACCATTGTGACAATGTATGCTATTTCGAATGTTATATGTAAGGTCATTCGTTGGTGCCAAAATATTAGTTAGCGTGTGATGAATGTAATAATAATAAATCGTAAGTAGTCGGTGCAACAACATTATGTTTACACTATACATGCACGGAAATTTTATATTTTACCTTGATAGTCTAGTTCTAAATTTTCTAAGTCCTCAGTTGCTGCGTTGTATCTCAGTTTACTTTCATATATTGCCGTGACCTAGTAGAAATAGTGTTTAGTAAATTTACCATAGGCGTTAAATAAATACCATTAGTTATTTTTGTTAATTATGAACATAAACTTTACATTAGCTTGGTACTTCCAAAAGTGTTAAAAATGCTTATGTTTATATCTTCCATAGTAACTATAACTGTATGACATGAATTATAAGTGTCGGTATTTGAATAACCAATTCATGTGCGATGGAGCTACTCGATTTTCATATATGAGTACAACATGGTAGTCAGCCATACTGTACCAAAGTTACACAAGTTTGATAAATAATGAAATAATCGTGCTCGGAAATGGAAATATTTCATGCATCAGAAATCAATTAGGGTAATTAGAATTAATAATTAGAAGTTACGATTAGTTTGAGTTGGCAGACGATTTTTCTCATAAAATGATTTAATTTACCGTAAATGATAAAAATTGAACCTATACAACATAACATGATTTTTATGCCATTTACCATTATTGGCTTTATTTCAGCTTTATTTTGATTGTCTCATTATTTTAGAAATTTTGCTTTAATAATTTGAAATTATAATGTCTTTTTAACCAATTACAATTTTTTTTTAAATATAATAACTAAAATATTTTGTCAGTTTTAAATAAATACAATAGATATTTTTGGGAATTATTAACACAAATTTTATATTAATTTGGTTCATCCAAATTACAAATGCTTAAGTCTATATCTTCCATAGTGATTATAACTGTATGACATGAATTATAAATGTCGGTGTTTGAATAACCAATTCATGTGCAATGGAGCTACTCGATTTTCATAAATGGGTACTACATGGTAGTCTTTATAAACTCACAATCACAAAAACTGAATAATAAAATAAACCATTATAATGACACATGCTATTTGAAATGTCATATGTAATGTCATTCATTGGTGCTAAAACATTAGTTGCAAGTGAATGAGATAATTATAAATTACGTTTTTTGTCAAAAAAGCGGCTTTTTTGTGTTGTCGGATGATCGTTCCGCAAAAATTTTTTGGTAGATATGGTATATGATGTAAATTTATTGTATCCGGGGGTTTTCAGATGTGCTGATTCCGAAACTGTAATCAGATTTTTGGTGGAGTTACAAATTTTTGGCGTGTTTGGCGTTCTCCCAATATGCCCGATTTCGTCGAAAATTGCCAAAAAATGACGTTTTTCGGCCGATACTGAAAAACCAATGGCAGATTTGGAATCAGCGCAAAAAGTTACATTAGAAATGCTTTTTGCAATAAAAAAATCCTATGGATTTCGAAAAATCGAATTTTGGGCCGACATGCTAAAAACTCGATTTTTCGAAATCCATAGGATTTTTTTATTGCAAATAGCATTTCTAGTTTAATTTTTTGCGCTAATTCCTGGTCCCTTTCCTACCCCTATATTTCCAGTATGGTTTCCTAAGAAAACTGCGCTCGGAATAGCAATATTGTACCAAAAAACATGACTTTGAAGGGGGTCAGGACTTATGGGAATAATCAATAGGTAATGGAAATGTGAAATAAACGTCCACCTGATAATACGACATTACCAAGAATCGAGGCTGCGACTATCCACAAAATGAAATCATCACGCCAAAAAACACGAGTTTGAGGGGGGCTCAGGCACTAGCGCACCCAGGGGGTACCGGGGGTACGTACCCCCCCTCCCCCAAAATGGGAAAATTTGAAAAAATGAGTGTAAATCAGTGCAATTTTTGCAAAAATTTGGTCCGGTACCCCCCCCCCCGCCCCAAAAAATCCAAAAGTCGGTTGTCCCCTCCACACGGTACCCCCAAAATGGCCATTTCCACTGAAACGTACCCCCCCAAAAAAAATATCCTGAGTGCGCCACTGGGCACTCTTGAAAATACTTATGAAAATACCCAATATAATTCATTCATACAATACATCCGCCATTAGGAATTAATTAATGGAGCATTCACATATCCATGCGCAGCTTTCGTTCGAATCAATCTTTTGTTGAACCATAACGGTAATTAAGATATTTGAAGAACTTGAAAATATAATTTTGACCCTGCTAGGGATCTCGGTGCAGTGCACTCTGAGGTCAACCCCTCCCCCCAGGGGGAGGAGTGGTCTCTCAAAGTGCACTTTAAGTCAGGGTGCACTCTAACTCAGAGAGAAAACAGTATAAAATCGCTCCTAGGGACCGGCCTCAGGGTGCACTATAAATCAGGGTGTACTCCAAGTGGGATGCACTATAAGTCAGGGTTGACTGTACGGCAAGGATGATACTTCTGCGCGTGTGTTATATTTTACATAATTCGTTGTTATATTCGTTTTAATAATTCGTATTAATAAAATTTGTTTCTTAACAGAAATATTGATATAGATACCCGTTACTGTGGGTAAAAAATATTAATGATGAGTTAAATTTTCATGAATAAAAATTTCGTTGCTCAAGACTTCATTGAAGCATGGGGTAGTACATACTTGCTTGTGTGCAAGATAAACGCTTGATAGAAGCTACATTATCGCTTATTAAAATTATTAAATAATGTTGTTGCCAGCATAACAAATATTTTACAAATACAACTACTTTCATGCAAAAAACCATTCCGTTCGTATTGACAGATTTTGACATAGCTCTATAATTACTGAATATTGCCTTTTACACATGGGAACGTACACCGGCATGTAAATTGGATTCTTAATAATTATGATTGCATACGGAATAATTCTGGCCATTTTCTGAGCTACCTTTGGTAGGGTAAATAGATTAGGAAGAAAGTTATGCCATGCCCTATAAGCCAGATAATAGTATATGCTAAAGGTTGCTTTATGCAAAATATGGCTTAGATATCTCATTTATAACTCCCCGTTGATATAGTTTCGTATCCTAGGTGTAAACAATTACTTGGCAAGCTTTAGTAGAAATCCTTAATTTTGATTAGTGATTAAAATAAATTGGCATACGAAAATAAGACATATTCAGAAAATAAGTTTGAATCTATTTTTAGTTTATCATAGAATTCATAGGAAGAAGTTATAATGTAGACTGTTAATTAATTACTAAATTTTTTTTATTCTGCATACTAAATAGATAAATCATAAACATTTTATAAGTATAACAATTTTCATGCATAATCCGTGCATAAGAGGTCACGTTGCACAAATGACTTGAAATAGTTGTACGTAGGGCGTTCAATTTAAAACGCACTTTTCTTTTCTAGTACTGAACAGAAAGTAGTACCAACTTGTCGTCAAGTGACAAGCAAATATAAGGTTCATAAAATGTAATACACATGTTTGTTTTATTAAATAGTTCGCAATAATTTACCCCAAAGACTTTGCATCGATACTAATGATAATACTAATAGCAATTTTTAATTTTCGATCCAAATAAATGAATTGTAAATATAATCAATCCCGGAAATTCCAGACAATTATTAATCTGCCAACAATAAATTTGAAAACTTGAATAACCTCAAAAACTCAAGACTCGAGCATTTGAACAAAAATCGGAGCAAAATAATCGATCGATACAAAAAATTGCTGGCCTGAAAGCGAGAAAAACGTTCGCCGCTTCGGTCATCGAAAAGAGAACCGAGAATAAACGAACGCACCAGACTGCCGTTTTTCTCTTGTCACACTCTGGACGCACTTTGAATAGAAACGAGAGTGCGGCAGAGAGACAATACGAGGAAAATATCAGTCCCCTCTCTTTCTTTTTCTCCTTCCCAGTTGAATTTTCTCCTTAACTATCTCTTTACTACCTCTCTTCCTTTCTACCTCTTTCTCTGTTTTCCTTTCTCACTGAGGTCACATAGGCGGTGATCGAAATATCGCAAGGTGAGAATTTATGAAATGTCAATTTAGGGTGAAAAAGACTTATTTACACTTTTTACAAGATAAACTTCCTATACATCAAACTTTTTTGAACAATACTCGACTTTAGGCCTGATAATTTTTCACCATAGCGCTTTGTCTAATAAACAGTTATTTTCCTTTACCGCAACATTCCACACAGAGGTGCGTTAGACACAATGTTTATTTTCTCCTTCCTTCTTGAATTTCTCCTTTCCACTTCTCTCTAATGGAATTCATCGCCTCTGAAAAGCAGTGCTACACCATAATACCAGAGGATTAATTAAACGAGCGTAATAATTTAAAAGTTTGCCAATCAAAGATTGACGTCACATTAAAAAATGTGATTAGCCAAAAATTTTACACCCCACACATTTTGCTTAATTGCTTGTTTTATAAACTAGTCAATAATTCTGCGCATTTTGTACACACTTTGCTTACAATCCGAATGCGTTTAGAAAACAAATGCTTCCTTTCTATAAAAGATTAATATCTATAACAGCCTCTATAACAATCTCTACAACATATTATTAGATACCGTAAACTCTTTAATTTAACCCCGGGGGTATAATTATTCAATCGACCTCTAGGGGGGCAAAATTAGAGGGGGTAAAAATAGAGGGGGTAAAATTACGCGATCGAGGTTTCGCGCCGCGCCGGGGGCGCGGCGCGAAAATTTTTTTGGGATTTTTGCTCAAATTTCAAAAATGTTCGTCATTTATTCAAAAAAAATTCAAAATTTGAATTCTCGCCCACAAAATTTTGAATTTTTTCGAAATTTTTGCCATTTTTTACAAAATTTTTGCAAAATTTGGGAAAATTTTGCAAAAAATGGTAAAAATAAGTAAAAAATTCAAATTTTTGGCAAAAAATTTGAATTTGAGCCAAAAATTTGAATTTTTGCCAGAAAGAATTTTTTACTGATTTTTTGGCAATTTTTATCATTTTTTGGTCATTATTTCAAATTTTGTCAAAAAATGGTAAAATATGGTAAAAAATTCAAATTGATTTAGCACAATTATTAGAATTTTCGCCGCCTTTTATACTTTCACCTGAGATGGTTTCATACAATAATAATAATAATGGGTTACATAATACATTTTTAGTTTGCATATACCCTCTACTCTCTATCACAAACTTTAACTGTCTGCGTATCTCAAAAATAAGTAATCGGTTATGGGAGCAGACTTTTCCTTTATGAACGATTTCGGATGCAAAAAAAGTGTGAACGAAATGCATAGAATCGTTATAACGTGTGACTTCAACGAGCAATTAAACAAAATGCGTACGGTGTAAAATTTTGTACTAATCATAATTTTTAGAATTGAAGAAAACGGTTTTCGACGCATTGAATCCAAATTGCAACTAGTTTTTTGTATCGCCTCAAAAATGCCCATTTTTGAGCAAAAGTATGCAAAAAGAAAATTTTCTCAACTTTCATGGTTGAGAGAGCTAAATCTGAGGCAGGATTTGAACTCTGCGGGGTCGATTTAGCGGGTTGGAACAGTTTAAAATGACCTGGAGTTTAACCAAAGTTTGATAGTGAGCAAATATTTATTTTATTTTTATATTATTTTAATTGGCCAAGAATTCAAACAAATTTTTCATAATTCCTCATTCCCCTTCCTTCATCCTTCTTTATACATATTTCACATAATTTTTCATTGCTCATAATTACGGAATTCATAAATTGCAACCAGCGGAAAAATTTACACCCAACATATTTTGAATAATTACTTGCATTTGTGTCTAAAGCGTTCTACTCGTTTTGTATGCACTTCGATAATACTTTGATTGCATATATAAAGCAAATGATTTCACACAACAGACGAATAGTTTTTGGGGAACATAGATGGTTAAAGAGTGTGTATTGGCAATGCAAAAAACTGACATAGTTAAAAAATTCAGTTTAAGGATTTTCAGCAAACTTTACCTGGAATTTGGTATTGCTTTATGTGCTGACAATGGCTTACAATAGCCATTCTAGTTTTTAAATGTATGTTTTTGTTTATACTGTTGATATTAATTCTGTACTTAATTACTGGTATTGCTGTATGAGATGCGTCATAAGAGTGGGTACCAAAGTCATCCTAGTTTTGCTTGGTTTATTCATCCTATCTCTGGAGCAAACATTCTGTTTAGAACCATATTTGGAATGTAATCAAAGTGTACAAAAAACAACTAATGCCTGCACAGGCTATTAAAAAATGGGTGGGTGTAATTTTACCCGGCAAAGTTTTTTAATGGTTGGACGCGTTTTGTTAAAAAATTTCTAATGCGTGTGATCAACACTAGTTCCCCGGTATCCGAAATATTTTAGTGGTCTCTGCTTTACAGAGGCGAGGAATTTGGTTTAGAAACTGCGTTTTTCACCTCTATCATGCGTTGTCATTCTCCGAATGTAGCCCATATATTTTATTGCCACTGCTTTTCAAAGCTTAGGAATTTGGCTTAGATTTAGGGAGATCTTTTACTCCTTTAACAAGCGTTGGCACTATTTCCCACGGAATGGCAATTCAAAACATTGTTACCCAAAATACATCGATTTTTGGTGCTGACAAAAATTATTATATCAATATCATTAGACGTTCTCTAAACAAGGTTCAAGATGTTCCCATAACGAACAAAAATTATGATGTACTTTAAATTGAATCCAGTTAAGGTTCAATCGGCCCGCTTGAGTAAGGGATTGGCTCGAATTTGCTTGGCCACGGATCGGTCTCGGACAAATTGGCCGGATTTTCATGTTGCAACTGAAGGCTTATCCAATACATTTTTAGATTGCATATTTTCTCTGCTGCCTTTTGATAACAATATTTCTAATGATAACAAATTACAGCAAAGGGCTTACATAAGTTAATACCGACATACCAACAATATACGGTATGTTTCAATAAACAATCATGTTGATAAGCATGTGGTTCTCAGTGCACTTCATCGTTCCGATTTTCGAAAAAGAAGCCGATTTCATGTGTCGATTAATGCACAAAACGAATCGTTTTTGCTGCTATTGGAAATACAAATTCTTGTGTGTGAAATTTTTGGCTTTAATTTTTGGCTTTAATTTATAATTTATGGCTCGCCATAAATATAATAATTTATGGCTCGCAAACTCAGACTCAGTCTAAGTTTGGCTCAGTCTAAGTTTGGCTCAGTCTATGTTTGGCTCAGTCTAAAGTTTGGCTCAGTCTAAAAAAACCGTCTCGAAAAAACATCACATACGGAAATAGACACCCCCAAGAATGCCAATCACGTGACAGAGGGAGGAAAAATTCCTCCCTCTGTCACGTGACAGAGGGAGGAATTATGTCACTCACTTACTATAAGGATGATAATCAGAGTCGTAACGTCTTTGACTCTGGAGTCGGAGTCACTGCCCAATATTAGCAGGAGCCGACTCCGTATCGACTCCTGCAATTCTAAAATTCAAACAAAATTGGTCCAAAACCGTGCATATTTTTCAAATTTTCGCCGACAGCGCTATTTTTCTGGGAGTCGAATATTATATCCTTTTCAACAACTTTTGAAAAAACCAAATGAGTTGAGCTGGTAGAGTTGATTTTTTAAATAAACGTTATAAAAATTAAATAACATTTCATGACATCTTTTACGACAATTACTTGACTTGGTTGACGTAACCAGGCAACGCGTGTGCTCTTACGACACAGTTGATGCCTATCTTGATCCAAATATCTTTTACATCGATTTTGGGAACGTATACTACCACTTATCTAAACAACAATTTTTTTACAATTTTATGTCCGTCACTTGAAATAGGATGATTTGATAGAAAACTTAATCGGCGCTGGGTAATAAACATGGCTTTTCTCATATATACGAATAGTGAAATGATAATTTTAATGAGTATAGATCGTAAACATGATTCTTACTTATTAGTATAATTGATGAAATCCTACATAGTGTTTGAAAGCTGTCAGTCTGTCCACTTATGTATTTCCAGCCGAATATCCATTATAATGCGATATACTCGTGAATCTGGTTGCAGTCATAAAAAATGTTAAAATTAAGTTGCTAAAGCAATGGAAATACTTCATGAGGATATACTGCTGCCAATCGATGACATATAAATCGTAATATCTATTATCGATTCGAGTGATAGAATAGTTAAAATTAAAGGTATATAATAATGAGCTTTATTGGTAAAAACATGAAATTCAGTTCAATGTCGTAAAGGTTTTTCTTCATGTGATAAATTTATATCCAGTGTGCCCGATCAAAGTTACAGTGTATTCCTCGTAAAGTTTCTGTAGATGATAAGGGATATCTCGAAAAGAGTCTAATGAATAAAAATTATCGTTAAGTGCTTATCCTTATAATGAATTGCACTCTTATGAGAAATAATTTAGCAATCAATATTTTTGATTAAGAAACGAATGATAATTAAGAAATTATCACTTTCACTTTCATGAATTTAACATTCAGTGAATTGAATTTACATAAATTTAAATAAATTAACGTCTAATTATTATTCCAGATAATATAAAATTAAGTGTAGGTATAGTTTAACTGGTAGTAATAAACAAAATTTATTGTAGTAGTTTTTAGCATTTTTAAATTATCTGTTAATTATTACTATTTCGATAATTCTTAGGATGCATATAAAGCATTATCTAATGTAAATTAAACAAATATAAACAGTATATAAATTCAACAATTTTCATGGAAAATTGTGCGCTCAATATTTATCGTGAAAAATGGTTACGACGTGATATGTATGTTATAAATACATAAATACATTGATGTTATAACATTAGTTACAATGAATGTAATAATAATAAATCGTACGCAACAAATTTTGCATTAGCCAGTACATTCAAAAGTATAAAATACTTGTTTATATTTCCATGTATAGATGTTCTTGAAATAATTTTCCATAAGTTCACGCTGGTATATGATAATTTTCATAAAATAATAATATATGAATGTAAAAATATTTAAGTTTATCGTACATAGTAATTATAACTGTATGACATAAATTATAACTGTCGGTATATTTGAACAACCATTTCATGTTGAGTTGAAGTACATGGTTTTTCAATTCACCATCACAGATATTGAACTCAAAGGAAATACAAATTTGAGTTGCAAAATTTTATAGTTTCGTCGCGAAGATTGTCCAAAAAGAAATGGTTTGAGTAGAACAATTTTCATGTTGTCTTCTTTCATGTTCGCTTATGTACGCAAATGATTCGCGCAACCGCTGATGGCGGTGCGCGAAGCGCCACGGATGCACGCTAACCGCGTACAAGAGTAAAAACTGCCGCGAAGCGGCAGGTTTTACTCTTGTCAACTACTATAATGCTATACTACACGGGCCATAGATGTTATAAGTATCGCCATATTGTAACAAGAAATAAACATACCGAAAATTATAATACATATCATTATCAGTAGTGCAATAATAAGCCAATATAGGGTACTCTAAAATAATAGTGATTGTGAAAATGGCATAAATTCATGTAAGCCATTTTATTAGTGAAGTGTTATATTTTCATTAGAGATAATTAATAGAATTAATTAGAAATAATTTGTGTGTCTTGTGGAGGCTTACTTTTGAAGTGTACGTTTTATAGCCAAGTTTCTTCTAGGCAAGTACTATATAGGCTGTCTATCATCTTTTGATGTTGCATAATCGAATAGTGTATAATAAATTTTGTGCCCGCATTAAATAAATGCAATTAGTCATCTCTATAATTATATTCATAAATTTTGCAAATACCATGAAATTTTCAATACATTCATTCCCAAAGATAAAAACGTAGTTCATATTTTCCATGTAAGATTTTTTGCTAGTGATTGATTGATTGATTAGGTTAACAATTAAATAAAATGGAAATAATTCATGCGCTTTGTTTATGTAAATGTTGTTGTTTTTCTGTAACACACTCTTTTCCTTTCGTAACTGACGCGTATTTATGCAAACATTGCCTTGGACGCAGAAAAACATACCACAAGTTTTCAGATACGAATAATGCATGTGAGTGCAATTCCCAGGGACCGTGAAGAATTAAGTGAAATATCTACGCATGAAATGTAATATAACGTTGTGTTTTGCTTTCTGTAATAGTAATTAGTGATTGAAACAAATAGACAGATGGAGATAAAACATGCCAGCGCATCGGATATAGGAGCTTGTATCGATTTATTTCATCATAGAATTCATAGAAAGAAATTATATATTGTAGACAATAATAATTAATAAAATAATTAGTTCTTTATTTTGCACACTAAATAATATAAATCATAAGTATTCTACACATACTACAATTTTCATGCACGATTGTAGATTTTTAAGCTGTTGGCATTGGCTGAGTAATATAGATTGTAAATTAATAACGTTAAAAATATCTTAGAAAAATTTCATGGCGTAAAACTGCGACTGGAACTGCGCTCAGATGATTTGAAATAGTTGTACGGGTTGTATAATTGTATATATTGTAATACCATTGGTCAAAACGCCAGATAACAGTACTTGTTGTTGTTATATTGGTATTGTTAGAAATAACCCAACACATGGTAATTTTGTGAGACTAATGCACTTTAATGTTTGCACGTGTGGATTTGGCAGTGGATTCCAGAGTGGGTTGGACATAACTTTTTTCGTACTAGGTGTTTTTGCAAAAATACATGGTGTCAAGTGTCTAGTTTCTAAAAATCGAAGAAAAAATTTTTATCTTCCATTTACCCCCTGAAAAGTGCAACCCCTCAGAAAAATCGTGTTTTTCCAGGCTTTTCAGAGGGGGTTGCACGTTTCAGGGCGCTAAATGGGGAGGGTAAAAATTTTTTTCTTCTATTTTTAGAAACTAGACACTTGCTGCTACATTTTTGCAAAAACACCTAGTGCGCCTAGTACGAAAATGAAAAAGTTATGGCCAACCGCCTCTGGAACCCACTGCCAAATCCACACGTGCGTAGCCCAAGTATTAGGGCTTCTATCCTAATTCGTCAACCACTGGCAATAAAAAATTATTAGTGCCAGCAAAATTCCCTTAGCTGACAAGCAAATATATGGTTCATTAAAAAGTAATAGAACTGTTTGTTTTGTGAAATAGTTCGCAATTATTTACGCCAAAGACTCGCTCGATACTAATGGTAATATTAGTAGTAATTTTAATTTGAAATGCAAACAAATTTTGCAAACAAAAATTGCAAACAAAATTTACTCACTTTGGTTCATGGAAAAGTTCAAGATAGCATAGTTTATGAATATTTTTAGTTATGCAAAAAATTTTAGTCATTCAAATAATTTTAGTCATGATAAATATTTTTTAGTATGTTTTAGTCATGCAAGAATTTTTAGTCAGGCAAGAATTTTTTAGTAATGTAAAATTTTTAGTTATTATAAACATACTTTTGGAATACTTTTCAAAAAATTGATTTGTCCTGCGACGAAATTAGATTCCAAAACTGTTTAGCAAAACTGATACAAACTTCTCATTCTAGTTTCTTAATTTAACTCTTATTTTAATTTTGAAAATTATCTTCTCTTTCCCATCAACCCCATAGTGATTTACTTTAATCGTTAAGTTGTGAGGGTCCTACTGAGGATGACCCAACCTCATAACAGACACTTGGTCTAGTCGTCTAGGATCAGGGTCGAAACGGCTAGATAAACTTCATTTGTGAAAAATCACCTCCTTTCAGTTTCTTTGTCTTACTATATGAATTTACACTAAAAACAGATAGGTAAAATATTTCGGAACTAAATTTTCTATTAAAAGAATTATAAATAAAATCAGAAAAATTCCAGAAAAATTATTACTCTGCCAACAATAATTTGAGAACTTGAATAACCTCAAAAACTCAAGACTCCAGATCAATCATTTCTATAATGACGCAATAGTTTGATCTAGCAAGATTTGAACAAAAATTGTACCAAAATAATCGATCAATACAAAAAACCGCTGGCCTAAAACCGGGAAAAACGTTCGCCGCGTGGGTCATTGAGAAATTTGGAACGAAAAGAGAACAGGGAATAAATTGCAAGGACGAACGCACCAGTCTGCCGTTTTTCTCTTGTCGCACTCTGGACGCACTTTGAAAAGAATCGAGAGTGCGGCAGTGAGACAATATGAGGGAAATATCTGTTCTCCTGCCGCAACATTCCCAGCAGAGGTGTGTTAGACACAATGTTTCTTTTTTTCCTTCCTTCTTGAATTTTCTCTTTTACACTTCTCTCTCTTTCTCTGTTTTCCTTACTCACTGAGATCACACGGGCAATCCTTGAACTTATAGGTTTTAGTCTTAAAATTTTTGGGCCCGATACTTTTTCACCAAGGCGCTTTGACAACTAAAAATTTTAGCAGGTTTTGCATAATTTCAGAATTTTTCGGTTTTCCTACTCAAAAGGGCACTTTTTTGGCAGCACCTTGAAGAGAAACGAGAGTTCGGCAGAGAGACAAAAATTGTTGGAGAAAAATATCTGTTCTCTTTACCGCAACATTCCAAGCAGAGTTAGACACAATGTTTTTTTCTTTTTCTCCTTCCCATTTGAATTTTATCGTTTACACTTCTATCTTGGGAACTGGTAATGGAATGCATTGCCTATGAAACGCAGTGCTACCCCAAAATTTGGCAGACCAGCTAATGACAATGATGCTTAACGTGATTATTACAAGTTCTCCAACCAAAGATCGGCGAAATATAAAACAATTATGATTAGTACAAAATTTTACACCCCACATATTTTGTTTAATTACTCGTTCGAAGCTATGTAAGGTAATTCGAAGTATATACTAGAAGCTCTCCAATCAAAGATCGGCGAAACATTAAAAACTTGATTAGTACAAAATTCCATAGGACTGCCCCGCGGCTTCGCCGCTTAGCGGCGCCCATGGTCATCCGGGATTTTCTGGATTAGCCTAACGGTTACGTCCACGACAAGTAATTAGAAAAAAGGAAACATTAAAAACTTGATTAGTACAAAATTTTACACACCACATATTTCGTTTAATTGCCCGAAGGCACGATTTTTGAGCCAAGTTAAAGCTCTAAAGAGTTTATTTTTTTAAAGCATAATTTTGGTCAAAATCCATTCGGATATTAATCAAAGTATATAAAAATTCATCGCCTCTCAACTATAAATTCAATGCATTTGGCTCGCTTCGCACTACAAGAATCAGTCCAAAAAGGTGTTCCAAAGTAACGGATCTTCTGACCGTTGCCTCAATCACAGTTGGCTATTGACCCGTCGAAATTTCCACATATCATTTACGGTTCATGGGTTTTGAAAATAAAATAAATAATTTTCAGTACAAAAATATCACACCCCACATCGTTTACTTAATTTCTTGACGCTGGAAGCGATTTTCGCCACCTTTTACACTTCCACTTGAGATGGTGTCATCCTTATAGTAAATTGGTGACGTCCGTCCGCTGCACGTTTTTGGAGGTCATTTTTGGTGGTGTTTATTTCATTTTTCGGAGGTGCATTTTAGGGTTGCTTAATTTTTAAATGCACCTATTTTTAGGGTACTTTTTTGCGGGGAATCCGAATTTGAGGTCTAAATTTACCTAAATATAGGTAAATTTAGGTAAATCTATGTCTGGAAGTCATTCTGCCCGGTGCTTATTTTTATCGGACATTTCAAAATTTTTGCCAAGTGGTGCCAAATCGTCTTAGCGGTGATTATCATGCTGAATCCTGTGGTCGACCTTTACCCTTGGAATGTGAGGGAACTTGGAACATATAGGTATGCATGTAGAAAAAATAATTTCAGTCTCCCGTAGGGAGTCGCAAAGTGCTAGTACATAAGTAATGGGTTATCCAATACATTTTTAGTTTGTATATGCCATCTGCTTCCTATCATACTCTTTAACTGTCTGCGTATCCCAAAAACAAGTAATCGGCTAGGAGAGCTGTCATTTCCTTTATGAACGATTTCGGAGTGTAATCAAAGTGTGAACGAAATGCATAGAATCGTTGTAATTTATGAATTGTACGAGCAATTAAATGCTGTAAAATAATAGTTAATACACGTTGTAAAATTATAGTTGAGTTGTCTGTGTATGTCACATACTATTCTACTGTTACAAGAAGCAAATCTTTACTTTATAAAAATGCAATGGAGTGGACTCAAAGTATGCACCAAACGCTAAGTATCATTCAATCACGATGAACAAGTAATCAATAAAAATGAGGGGAGTGCAAAAGTTTTGTGCTAGGTATAATATTGCCGTATATTGAGCAATTTAAAATGACCCGGAGTTTTAACAAAGTGTGATAGTGAGCAAATATTTATTTTATTTTAATTGGCTAAGAATTCAAACAAGTTTTTCATAATAATGTTTCATAATTATAGAATTCATAAATTGCTACAAGCGAAAAAATTTACACCCTCATATTTTGAATAATTACTTGGCTTGTGGTCGAAAGCTTTCTACTCGTATTGTACGCACTTCGATAACACTTTGGTTGCATTCATAAAGCAAATAATTCCCCATAACAGAGCAATAATTTTTGGGACACACAAACAGTTAAAGAGAGTGTTTATGCATTGCAATAAACTGATGCAGTTTAAAAAATTCAGTTTAAGGATTTTCAAGAAACTTTTCCTGGAATTCGGCATTGCTATATGTGCTAACAATGGCTAACAATAGCCATTCTAGTTTTTAAATACAGTCGACCCTCGATAATCCGCGCACATCGGGACTGGCGATTTTATGCGGATTATCGAGAGAATTTTAGCGCGGATTAGCGCGTTATTTTTGTAATTTTGTCTTTCTTAATGACAAGCTTTCTTCTAATACAAAAAATCCTGTCATACACTTTTATATAAAATGTTAAAAATGTTCCAAAAACATAGGTGATCAATTACATGTCGAAATCGATTTTTAGCAAACATTTCCTTCACGGACGGATGGCATGCCATAATTACGGAGAATAACCAGAATACAGTGCAAAAAACGCAGACTAAATCGAATGCACAAGCAATTAAATAAAAATGAGTGTGTGCAAAATTTTAGCTTTAATTAAAAAATTTACACCCAACATATTATGAATAATTACTTGTCGATAATGTGACAGTCCTCCTCGTTTTGTACGTATTTCGATAACACTTTGATCGCATTTATAAAGCAAATGATTCCCCATAATAAATGAATAGTGTTTGGGACACGCAGACACATAAAGAGTGTGTATAAAATGCATTGGCAGTGGAGCGATAGTGTATACAAAGCGCAGAGAAAAATTGATCCACCTCTAAGCCATCGCAAGAAATTAAACAAAATGAGTGGGTGTAAAATTTTTGTGCTAGGCATATTTTTTTTTCATCAATGATACTATAATTAGAACCATACAATAATAGAGATAATAACGATAATGGTACGTCTACAATAGAAATTGGCCAATCATATTTCCAGAAACAAATGTTTCGACCAAACAGCAGTTTTATCAAGCGAATCTATAATAAAAATAACCACAAACCAGTCATCGCTTATGAGGAGCTAACATTTCTTTTATAAATGATTTTGGAGTGCAATCAATCAACGGTTTGTGAACATATTAGAAAGCAGAAAGTAAAAAGATGATGAGGTGATCTTGTAAGAAAACTGAAAATAAAAGCGAATTTCGTGGGAAAATTATGTATTTTGCAATAAAAAACACCACACACATTTTTCTTAATTGGTTGCCTTTTCTAACTTGCATGCGCGATTCATAATAATTATACAAATTATGTACACTTTGAATTCTCTCCGAACTTTCCCAACAAGTGAATAGTTTGTAGGACACACAGACATCTAAAGAGTATAGTAAAAAATGTACACCCCACGTATTTTGTTTAATTGCTTGAGGTTAAGAGCGCTTCATAAGCGCGTTCTATACACATTTTGGTTTCACTGCAAAACCCAGGCCCGTAACTAGGGGGGGTTGTAACCCCCCGAAATTCGGAAGCTAAAAAAAATCAATAGGGTCCCCCTATGGTTTTAAAAATTTTCGAGAAAATTCTGAAAAATGCACCCCTAAGAATGCGTTTTTTTCACTTCTCAACCCCCTGAAATCTCAACCCCCCCGGGCCTGGCAAAACCATTTCTAAAAGAAATGATGAATGAGTGTAAAAATGACTCGAATCTCAAACTTTTCGTCGACTCATCACAATCTTTAACTGTGAGTGAAATTAAAGCGTTTACAAAACGCGAAGAAAAATTAACGAACAAATGCACACGCAACTACAAACAATTAAACAAAATGAGTGAGTGTAAAATTTTTGTGATAGTTAGCTTCGGGAACCGATACTGGAATTCAGTCCATCTGGAAAGTTAGGGTTCTCTAAAAATTTGGCTTTCATGGAAATTTATTGAGTTATCTGAAAAGCGTATCTTGGTCAGAGTATCTTTGTCAGATTCAGTCATCAGCGTTTGTCATCAGAGTTAGACACTCAGACAGCTAAAGGGTGTGCTAGGCAGTAAAGGAAATATTGAAGTAAATACATTTTAGATAAGCCATTTTTTATAGCGCTTGTCCCTTGAAATTCAAACAGAATCCTCGGCAATATCATAAAAATATGGGGAAAAAGAACAATAGGGCAAAAATAAAAATCAGTTTTGAATTCTAACGCGACAATAGACCGAATATTTTGCACTGTCTATTATTTTCTTTAGCTGTCTGTCTCTCATGCTCCCATTCACCTGTTAGCAAATATCTCTTTTGTAAAATGGAGATATAGTGAAAGTGAAGTCAAAGTGTGTACGTACGCTAAGAATCATTGCACTACAAGGAATGTTCAGAAGCAAGCAATCAATAAAAAATGAGTGGGGGTGCAAAATTTTTGTAGTAGGAATAATTTTGCCGTATATTGAGCAATTTTAAATGGCCAGGGATTGAAACAGAAATTCTAACCATATATTTACATTACCAAGAGGTGTGAAAAAAGATGTTTTTATAGGACCAAAAAATAGCCAGTGTTCTAATTTTTGTTATTTTAACAACAGTGTTTATTTTACTCTTTAGCTGTCTGTGTATCCCAGATATTTGTTATTCCCCATTTCTTATTGGAAGCAAAAACTTCGTTTATAATTATGGAAATTTCGATATGCAATTTTTTAAAGGTTAAATTTTAAATATTCTTTTGTCATATATTTCTTATTTCATTTCAAACGCGTTTATAAAGCAAATCTTAATTACTATAATGAATTGTCTATAGAGAAAATGAATAGTTTGTTGAACGCACAGACAGCTAAAGAGTGTAATTGTCATTGCACGAAATCGGCATCTCTCGATATGAAAATATCCGACATTTTTATACATAATATTTGCTTTTACGTTTACTTTTTACTTCTTTAAACAACCAATCGCTTCTAAAACATAAACTTGAAAATAATATGTGCTGATAAATTAGCAAAACTACCGAAATTTTTATATAAACAATTTTTGTACACTTTTAAAAGCAAATTAATACGCACACCAATTTGGTTGTCACGTACACTAATTGTGATTTATGCGATGAGTATTACAAGAAAAAAGTTTATCGAGAAGATGAATATTTATTGAGGTTATGACTATCGAATAATAATAGCGTGCTAACATAGCTTAGGTTAACATAACTTGGCTTATGAATAAAAAATAAATATTTCGTAATACAGCAAGACATAATACTTGGTTGACAAGGTGTCCAATATTCATCCCATTTCATTCATTCTTTCATTCATAAGGATTCAACCACTTCCTGAAGCGATAAAACGTGTCCACTGCAAACTTTATATATCCCGGCACTTGCACAGTTCGATACGCATCGCTAGTTTGGACCTCGTTTTCTTCATAGTTGAAAGCAACATTGCAATTGCAAACTTTGGTATCGCAGTCGTATTCGCAAAAATCGGTGGTTACTTCTTTCCCATCGACATAAAGATGCACTTTCTCTGAAGGGTCGAATTTCATTTCCATTATAGCGCTCTGCCCATCCAAACGTTGCAATGTGTCGGTTTTCGGAACGGTGTGATCGTAGAGCATAAGCTGATTTGGGCCAGGGTCTAAGCGGAATCATTTATAAGTGGTTAATTATTATCGTATTCCGTAAGTGGAGACCCTGGGGCCGAGTCCCGGTCAAAATGCCCCCACTGGCGGTTTTGCCATAACTTTTTACTGGAACCTTCTAGAAGGATGAGTAATAGCTTAAATGGAAGCTAAGACTCTGGGCTACAAATCGTTATATTACTTGGCGCATCTCGATTCAAGATTCTCGAGATTTTAAGTCAAAAAACAAGTTTCATTGGGCTGCCAACGACCATTTACCGAAAAAAACCTTTAAATAATAACCTGAGCTGAAAGTTATGCTGTACGGCCAATATTCGCACGGCACATTCCCAAACGAATTTTATATTAGTGGTCTTGTCCTTTGCCGGACAAGACTTGGTTTTGCTTTTGCATTTACCGCTTTTCCTTCCGCTATTCGTTCCTCTTCCTCCAATGACTTTATTGCCGCCGCCTAAAAGTATAAATAAGTATTGATGAGTATAAGAAATTCTTTGGGCGCGTTTAAATTTTTATTACAAGTTTTTCACAAATTATGGCAAATTTACCAAATATCGGAAATTTCGACTAAAAATGGCAAAAATATGGTCAACATGTAAAAAATTGCAAATTTGAAGAATTTTGAACCAAAATTTGAAAGTGACTCACCCCCTCCGTTCTTTCCACCATTCCTACCACTGCTCCCTCTGCCACCACTCCCATGGCCGCCACCTCCACCACCTGCACTACCCTTTCTTACCACTGCATTTATCTTTTCCGCTGCAATCTTACCATCAGCCTCAGGGCCTTCAGACTCTGGCGCGAGAATGCCCTCAGGCTCTGGGCCTTCAGACTCTGGCGTGTCGATGTTTGATCGCGCAGCCGTTATCAAAACAGTCGCTGTGACCAACAAGACAAAACAGATCCTTGTGAATGAATGTTGCATTTTGTGGGTTGAAAATTTTGGGAAAAAGCTGCTTTCTTTCTAAATTATTGTTATTTTGCAAACAAGGTAAAAAAGAAAACAATCACGAGAATATTATAAACTTCGCAACATGATAACCTTAGGGTGTCGCACTTTTCAAATCACTTGCTTGAGAAGCTTGGTTTTACACAAATGCTTTTCAACTTCCAATCTGCTCACAATTGAGTCTAAAAGCGCGAAAAATTTGGTAAAAAAGTGAAAAAATTTTCAGAAATTTTCACATTTGCGCCATATTTTTGACATTTCTTGAAATTTTATTGAAAATGATTCGATGTAATACTAAAAAATTAATTTCCATAGAAAATTCGACATTTATTTGGGCCGAAATGGAGAATTGAGAGGGAATTTCCAAACATAAAATTCATGAATGGGCGAATAGCATTGTCATGGACCGAGTTAGAAACTACTAGTATTGAAAACAGGTGAACGGAGGTAGATGGCATAGTAGATGTAAATCGAAGAATGACATAACTGAATGCCACAAGCAGGATCCTCACTGTTTATATGCGTCGTCTAACATATCACATCGAATTGGAGCAAATGAATGTCTAGATGCCTTTGAAACAGAGCCGCTATGACATAGCGGTCATGTATGTAGCATGATTGGGCGCATATCGATCGTGGCCAATTCATAGCTTTGAACCTGTTTGTTTTGAAACATGCTTCGAGAATGATAACAACAACATGAGTGATATGCCTTCAATTCCGCTATATCACGAGTCTAGATGCTTCTACTGAGACAAACCTGGGACCTATATCACGAGTCTTGCTTGTTTTAAACTAGTGTAGGACCAATGGTTCGAATGAGTAGAGTACATACATTGTGCTGAGGATGAGCACATACCGATTGAAACCAATTTGACTGGATGCTGTTCCATGTATGGACGCATATCAATTATGAAAAACTAGCGAAGTGGGCCCGCTTCGCGGCCCCACTTCGCTAGGAAGCGGTTAGCGTGCATCAGCGGCGCTTCGCGCACCGCCATCAGTATGCCCTCGTCTGTATCAGTATGCCCTGCGCCATCAGCGGTCAGTTTGGGAGGTCAGAATAGGGACCCCCAAGAATGCCTTCCAGAAAAAGCGTGACCCGAAAAAACCGGTTAAAAGTTTAAATGGTTGTTTATCACACTTGTCTATCTCACTTCTAGAAGTGTTTTGTGAGTTTGTTGGTATTTCGAAGGTAACCGTGTTGTTTAATGAAGCCAACACAGAGCGATATGTTGTGAGTCAGAATGTTAAAAATGATGGTGATTGAATCAATTTCGATAAGAGTCGTGTTGGATAGGAATCCAATTGACTTCAGTTGTACAAGGATTTAAAGAACTTTTTTATTCTGTTTAAAAAGCAAGATACAATATGAGCGAATAAAGCGACGTTTTATGCTAAAGGCCAGACTGAAATAAAACGAGAAAGGCGGCCCTTTTATAGTGGGCGGCCCTCGAGCAATTTCAAAATATTTCGAACACAAAGCGCACAATTCGTGCTTATAATATGCTTATAATGTGTGGAGTATTTTTATCACAAAATTAAATTATTTACAATGCGAAACAGAATTCGCACATTTTGATTTTCAATAATTGAAAATCGTCGTTACTTCTCTCTGCAGCACAACTTAGCACACACCATATCATACACCAGCAAACTCTTCAGTAAACAACTTGGTTATCATCAAATTATCGATATGTTACCTTTAAAATATCAACATGACACACGAAAGAATGAGGATGAAAGTGCAAGTATTGCTAATTGATGTGTGTGTGGAGTGTTTTTATTTTTTACTGATATTTAGGTCTTTTTAGTGTTGAAAACACGAAAGTGTTTAAAATATAAGCATAAGCTCATCATGTATTGGGAAAGAATGAAAATCCATACAGAATAAACGTAAAGAAATATTTAACAATTACTACGGTTTCACTCGCGAAATTCACATTGCTTTAAACAAAACAATCCAGACTCAAGATAGATCCAATATATAGCGACAATCCTCCAATTGCAGTAATTGTTACGTAGAGGGTCCAGAGGAGGAAGTACATTGAGGAGGACTTATTTTTTCGTGCTCGCGCCGAAGGCGAGGTACTTTGGCAAAATTTTTGAAAATTTAAACCAATTTTAAATTGGAGTACTAATTTAAAAAAATTTGAATTTTAGACATTTTTTTGGAAAATTATTCATTTGTTGCCACATTTTTCAAAATTTGGTCAATAAATTGCAAAATTTGTAAGAAAAATTAAAATTCACATCAAAAAATTTGAATTTGCGCCAAAATTTGGTAATTTGAGAAAATTTGGAAAAACCCATATTAGGGTAGCGGTAGTATTTTGTGGGGGCAGTTATATTTTTATAAGAGGTCCAGAGGGGGGAGTTATTTGGGGAGCAGCAAATTGAGGAGACACTAATTAGAGGATTAACAGTAGATCGATAGATTCAAACATAATCCGGAACCAAAACAGTCACTATGCACTAGTGAAACAATCACGTTGGCTCAAACAAACAATCCAGACATAGCTGATATATTTTACGGTTTTATGCAGAGTATTTAACGTATAACTTAGTGGACCCGTCGAATATATGCATTTTACCCCGGAATCTTTAGCATCGCTACAATATTTTGCTTTTATTGTAAAAATTTATTCAACTTAAAAAATTTGTTTCAAAGTTACGTAAAGTTAATTTTGTATAGCGAAATCGTTTCTAAAAATTTTTTTAATCTCATTTGTAAAAAATTCAACTACTGTTACACTCAGGCCCGTAGCCAGGGGGGTTAGGGGGTTGTAACCCCCGAAATTCGGAAGCTAAAAAAACAATAGGGTCCCCCAATGGTTTTAATAATTTTTGAGAAAATTTTGAAAAATGCACCCCTAAGAATGCGTTTTTTCACTTCTCAACCCCCTGAAATCTCAACCCCTTTCCCCCGAAATTTTTTTCTGGCTAAGGGCCTGGTTAGACTATTGATCAAATAAGTGCAATTTTGGCCCCAAAACCATATTTGTTTCTGCTGGCAAATTCCTTAGACGCAATGCGGAGAAATTCCTGGGAATGGGAATGCGATGAATGATCAATTTCGAGGTATGAAATGTCATTTGGGAGCATGCCTTTCCATAAAAGCGCTAGAAGCGGGAGCGATGATTTATTTTTTCTCCCCCATTTCCTCCGAAAAATGAATTTGTTGCCGGCTCTAATATTTGTTTCTCAATTCGCTTTGAGCTTGTCCGTTATTGAGGAAATTGGTGGATTTCACGACCTCAATGGCGTGAGAGGCTTCGACTCGCCTCGGGATAATAAATGCGTTTTTGGACGACTGCAGAGTGTTGGAATCAGTTGGGTTTAATTTAAGATTGTGATCAAAGTATAATACTTTTAGTATATGAGATCAAGAATTGCTTAAAAGGGCGTTCTTACATGCGTCTAAAGCGGACACGGACATTTGTACGTCGGGACGTTTGTATATTTGGTCAAAAAAATTAAAACTTTTTTTTGAAAAAATGACATTTTTTACGTAAAAAGTCGATTTTTTGCAAAAAAATTCCAAAAATCAATTTTTTAAGTAAAAAATGTCATTTTTTCAAAAAAAGTTTTAATTTTTTTGACCAAATGTTCCTTCCAGCTCAGAATACACCGTTTTTCGAAAACTGCATAAAAAATGACTTCATGGATAATAAGTTATAGCCCCGCGGTGCAAATGTCCTGCACCCTCTAAAGATTGTGAGATTTTCAAACCTGTTTTTGAACCGTTTTTTGGTGATAATTCACATATGATCATCTCTATTTGAAGGTTAATAAAACGAATATACCATTCACAAAAATGCCATTTTCGGTTTTTTACAGGAAATGTTATGAAACTGAGCTCGGATTCGGATTTTCCACAATTTTTCGGGTAGGATAGTGATTTTTCCAGAATTTTGTAAAAAATGTTATTTTGTCAATTTTTGAACCCATGTAATACGGTGTGCAAAAATTGACTAAGATAAAATTTTTGGAAAAATTTCCGAAAAATAACTATCCTACCCAAAAATTTGTGAGAAATCCGAATCCGAGCTCAGTTTCATCACTTTTCCTGTAAAAAATGTCAAAAAATGGCATTTTTTGCATTCCCCAAAGCTCGATTTTGCAGTAGTCGGATTTTGGGAATTTTTTTTACAGATTTGGCATTCTTTTTCCACTTTTTTTCTTTCAGCAGGTAAACTGACATGCAATGGAAAACCGGCGAGCGATGTGTCGGTAAAACTCTACGATCACGACGGTAAGTAAAAGTACACACAGTCTATCGCTGGTTGTGCACCAATACAAAAAGTTCAAGTCTGTTCGGAAACATTGATTTTTTATTCCAATTTTGGGGACTTACCGTAATTTTGATACTTATGGGATAGGAATAATTTTTTCCGACGATTTGGGGTTTTTCCACGATTATTTATAAGTTAGATCAATTACAATTTTCCAGAATAATCGATTTTGGGCAAGTGATATCATCGTTATCAAATTTAAGTTAAACTAAATTGTAAACAAAACGATAAATGCAGTTTGAATTCGCGCCTATTTTATAACGCTATAAATGGCTTTCTGTAAATTGAATTATTGGACGCGAATTCAAAATCAATTTGTCATTTTGTTTGCGGTTTATTTTAAATAACCAAAATATGCGCTAAAAATTGTAAGTTTGCGAGCGGGTTTGAACATTTTGTGGTGAACCAGTAAGTGACCGTATTAGTTTTAAAATTTCGCTGAAAAAATTAAAGATTGGAGTTTTAGTTCCGGATTTCGACGACTTGATGGATAAGGGTACATCAGGAGAAGATGGCCGCTTTTCTCTAAAAGGAACGGAATGTGAGACAACGGAAATTGATCCGTTATTGAAGAGTAAGTTATACTTTATTGAGTAGCATGAAATTTTCGAAAATGTTGTCGACGCTATTCAGTTTTTTAGAATATTTTTAAAAACGATAAAAAATGGCAAAATGTTTTACAAAAATTCAAGTTTGTACCAACAATTTGAAAGTTTTGTCGTTTTTGAAGAATCGGATTCCTCTAATTTTACCCCCGGGTTGAATTAAAAGAAGTATATTATCTGTATCTGGAAAGCTTTCCTCCCTAATTGTACCGTCGTCATCGTGCGCTTTTTGACCTCCTCTCTCCATATAATAAGCCCATTCTGGGCCGGTTTTCGGTTAAAACCCAATAACAAAATTAAAAATTCGATTCAAATTCCCGCCCCTGTTTATGACTTCTTGTGGGTAGCGGGCGTACAATTAGCGAGGAAAGCTTTTCCGATACAGATAATAACTATCAGTCGATCTCCAAGGGAATTAGAAGGGTGTTAGATTACAGCTTTACGATACTGTATACTGAATTTTAGTTTACCACGACTGCAACGACAATCTTCCATGCAAAATAAAAGTGCCGATTCAAATTCCGGTAAGACTATATCCATAAAAAAAAGTCTAACAGGAGGTACTCAAGACCTCTAACAGAAGCCCGCTTGGCGGAACGCCAAGATTACGCCAAGGCCATTATCTACGTTTATAAATTTCCGAAAAATCCTGAATTTGCATATGTTGTAGCTAAAGATTTAGGCTACAACTAAAGACCCCAAAAATATTTTTTTAAATTCCGGTTTTAATTAATTAAAATATTTTAAAAAATCGCAAAATATTTAAAAAAAATATTTTTTTAATTAGCTATTTTTGCCGATTCTAGACTTTAATTCTGCTTTTTTAGCCTTCATTGTTACTTCAGACTAAATTAAAAGCTAAAATTCAACAAAATATAACAATTTTTGGAAAAAAAACGGCAAATTAAAAAAATTTTTTTTTTGAAAAATTTCGTAAAAAACATTTTTCGGCAAAATTTTTTGGTAAAATTTCTCCGCCAAAAAAAATTACACAATTTGTCCAAAAATGCCAAAATATTTACTAAAATATAAGTAAAATTCCCAAAATATGCAAAATATTTTTTACATAAAAAAAATATTTTAAAAATATTTTAGTTAAAAAAAGTCCAAAATATTTTTTAAATATTTTTTTATTTTAAAAATATTTTTGGGGTCTTTAGCTACAACATATTACAAATTTGGAATTTTCTAGAAGTCATAAAGTGCATTGCCAAGCTTCGCCAATTCTGGCGCCATTTTGAAGGGGGTGCTGCAATTACAGGGAATAGGATAATCTAGACTAATCAATTATATGGAAATGAGAGCGCAGCCCATCATGTTAATTTGGCTTCGACAATTAGTGCGCCAATTTGAAAGGGGGCTTTTATTAGAGGAAATACGGTATTTATATTTTCAGTCACGTTATGTCACCGTGGGCGACGAAACGCCGGATGAGATCTACGATGCAGGTACAATCGAATTGGGGCGTGAACACTACGGCCAATCGCGCGACTGTCTTAGACTTGACGGATGACGAAATGTTTATGCCAAATGACTTTGATGACTCTGTACTTATCATTAGCATAAATAATTTGTCTATCGAAGCATAAATAAAACATACCGTTATACTATTAAACCGCTTCGGTTGCTTATTTTTGTTAATTGTTGGCTTCATTATCATTTCAAATTTATGTAATAAAGATTTACTTTTTCCGAGTCCGGACTCGGAATCATTTGGACACGGTGAAAAATTCCGATTCCTAATTTTTAATCGGTTTTTCGGAATATTGTGCGTCATCAATTTAAGTAATAAAGATTTACTTTTTCCATTTAAGTATCACAAGACAAATTTTATTATTCCAAAAATCAGAATCCGCTAGAATAATTACAGTATACAAACTGAGGCATTCTGAGTTTCATAGTAAAAACTGGAGAAATTTCTCCGCTCATCCCCTGGCAGGATGATAAAAGTCGCCCGGAATGTCCTTGAGATCGTTGTTTCTTCGATGCGGCGGTGGATGCGTTTCCGATTCGTCTAATCCTGAGGCATAGAGAGACATAGGATAGATGCATTCGGCTGGGACACTCGAGTAAATCGATTGCCCATTCCCAGGATGGCCAGCGTTGACGCTTTCCGATCCAGGATTGCGGCGCAATGCGTCAGTTGAGATGCCGGAGCTAAAAACGAAAAGAATTATAAAATGGAAGCAAAAATTCATATTGCGGTTCAGATTGGCGCCTTTTTGTGAGAAACATTTACTTTGTTTCTCAAGCAGACTACAGTCGAACCTCGATAAGACGACACCCCTAGGGACCGGCTCAAAGTGTCGTCTTATCGGATTGTCGTCTTATCGAGGTAGGACTGTATTTTGACAAAAATTGGAGCTTTTCTCTGTAATTAGATCAAACTTTGACTAACTGTTCAGTTTAGTTTGACTGTACTTTTATAGTATTGCTTTGTATGCTAAAACGGTAATTTATTCTGGATTCTTCTAAAACTTTCGCTGTAATATTTTTAATGTCTGTAAAATATAAAGTGAAAATTTTCTATGATCTACTTGGGGTATCTTTATATCTATAAGTTGAAGTAGTAATCAAGAATCCTCACTTGTCAATGCGTGAAGGCGCTTCGATTCCAGTCCGAAAATCGTTCTCAGCTATCTAAAATGTACTTTTATACTATAAAATGGTATTAATAAATCAACGATTTGTTTCAAATTGGCGCGTTTCAAATGGCATCGAAAATGGGCCAAACACCAAGGAAAAGTATCTTCTAAAAATCCCGAAGGTTAAAAATTTTGGCAGAAAAGAAAATATTTATTGGAATATCCTGAAATAATTTGGAGGGAAAATGTCCATTTCCCATAAAAATTTCTCAAAAACTTCTCACGACATATCCTACCTTGCTGTGGCTGATGGGAAATTTGGCATAAATATAGTCGTTGTCCTGCGGTCGGTTCTCCATCGGATCAATATCAACGCCATCGGCGCAATCATTCATTATTGGCGAAAGTCCAAAAGGAGCTGCTTGGCAACATGGAACAAAATATAAAAGGAAAATCGGGAGCAAAATATGGCAAAAATTGGTGAGCATTGGCATGACGAATCCTGAAATGTGAAAAATACTTTCCATGCAAGCCCGACACTTAAATTCCTCTGGCAAACCACCCCTTTTCAAAAAATTGTTTAATTGAAAAACAAAAATTTTCCCAAAACTTTTTTCTGAGGATTTGCTATGCAAATGTTTATGAAAAAATTTCACTGTAACAATCCAGGTTTTATACCTTCAAATTCAAAGATATTTCCTCAACCCATATTATATATTTTCTTAACACTTCCATGGCCGAGTGTACCAAAGGGCTTATTTTGTAGAGAATTTTGTGCTGATTAATAATAAAAAAGAAAGTTTGAAAAAAAGTTCCTTTTTGAACCCTAACGGGGCTTTTTTCGAAAACCACTTTTTTCGCCAGAATTTTCGAGGTGCCTCTATTCCAAGGCTTGTATCTTTTGTTCTGCCCGCAGGAGCCTAGCCATGTTATATATCAGTAGAAAGCCCATCACTTGGGCTACAATAATTTACCAAAACAAGTTTTGGGTCCCGCCACGAAATTCGAAATTTGGCGGGAAATTCAAAATTCTGAAAAAATTTTCAAATTTTTTTCATGTAAATCTCCCATAGCCGGTTTTCGGCGCTCCAAACCGTTTCCGACCGAGATTTTTGGCGTTCTGCCCACTTTGGCTTCTTTGGGGGTTTTGGCCCGAAATTTTACACCCTAGGGGGTTTTCGAGTGTGCTGAATTCAAATCTGAGATCAGTTTTCACGAAAAGCGCCAAAATTTGGCGTTATTCTGGCATTCTGCCCAAAAACGCCAAAGATGGAATCCTCGATAGTTAGCGGTTTCCATCTTTGGCGTTTTTGGGCAGAAAAAATCTCGGTCGGAAACGGTTTGGAACGCCGAAAACCGGCTATGGGAGATTTACATGAAAAAAATTTGAAAATTTTTTCAAAATTTTGAATTTCCCGCCAAATTTCGAATTTCGTGGCGGGACCCAAAACTTGTTTTGGTAAATTATTGTAGCCCAAGTGATGGGCTTTCTACTGATATATAACATGGCTAGGCTCCTGCGGGCAGAACAAAAGATACAAGCCTTGGAATAGAGGCACCTCGAAAATTCTGGCGAAAAAAGTGGTTTTCGAAAAAAGCCCCGTTAGGGTTCAAAAAGGAACTTTTTTTCAAACTTTCTTTTTTATTATTAATCAGCACAAAATTCTCTACAAAATAAGCCCTTTGGTACACTCGGCCATGGAAGTGTTAAATTGGATTCCGAGCCTAGATTATTAGAAAGTTACGGCAATTTAAATTTAAGACATCAGATGATATGATCATTGATGTCTTAATTTTAAAGGATAACAACTTTGAAATTTTTAGTGCTCCGATTATTATTTTAAGTATGATATTAGTTTCCATTTTCAAATGTTCTATTGCTTGGGTTCCTATGGTGAATTTTGCTTTCCAGAAAACTTTCGAACAGAAGAAATCGTTTAGGATAAAAAAATTTTGTTGGACAAAAAAATTTTATCAATAAAAAATATGATTTGTCCAGGCGATGCTTGAGAGCTATAATATAAATAAACCGAATCGGAAGCAAAGTGGCAAAAATTGGCAAGCATTTGTAGGACGAATCCAGAAAATATCAAAGGAATAAATTTTCCTTCAAAGCAAATCAGGATGACAGTTACTTATTCCTTTGAATTTCGAACGGAACTGGCGCCTCCTCATCGAGCAATAAATAACGAGAGAGAAGGAAGTGTTGAAGAGACACCAGACAACAGTCCAGTTCAATTAGGAAACAACATTGGACCGGGCTGGTGTCTAGTACAGTTCATTCCTTCTTTTATTTGTTTCTTGAAAAATTTCTAATTTATAAATGAATATCGTTATATTTTTGAAATAGAAATTGGCTCTAGAAATTGGATTCAGGCAGGGACCCAATTTTTTTCTACCCGGAAATACATTTTTCCTTCACCTTGATTTTTGGGGCTTGCGGGGCCAGATTTTCTCTAACAAGCCCCCACATTATAATTTTTGGGAACACTGACAAGATTCATAGTGGAAATATTGGTTGAAACAGAACTTACTGTGGTCCTGACGCGATTTGGAGTTCAAAAAAATTTGAGATTGATAGATTCCTGGATTTTTCTGTTTTATTGAAAACAATTTTTATCATAAAAAAGTATTATTACTATACTAATTAACTAATAAACTATAACTATACTTTCGAAATTAAACTAATTAAGTCAAAAGTGTATGTGGTTAAATAATAAAAATACAGAGAAAATCCTTCAAAGCGGAAATATAGCGGCCAATTGAAAGACAATGGATCAGATAAGAAGCGAATCGATTTCCGCGAACAAAGCAGAGTTCAATGGGACACTAAACGTTTCCCCGTTTCGCCGATTGACATAAACAAAAAAGACGTGCAAAAGTGAATTTCCAACCTGAGGATGAAAAACGTTTGGTCCCTGTAAAAATGTATGCCCCATTTTAAGACATTAACATAATCGCTCTAAAAAATCGTCCGCGGAATCACGGAGGAAGTTTTGCTCTAACTTACTGTAAGGATGAAAAGGTAGGTTTGCTTTTTTACTTTCCGAATGCTTTTTTACTTTCACTTGTCTAGTTGGTTAGTCGTTTTTAGAATTGTAAAAACTTCATTCACCTCCATTTTCTTACCACTAATTGTGTAGCTAAAATTTTACTTCCAATCGCTTTAAAAAATTTTAGTGAAAAAGTAAAAACACTCCACACACATATTCTTTTCAATGCTTACATTTCTTTTCAACTGTGACATTAAGCCTTCATTGCCGAGCCGTGTGAGACCCTTATATGCCGAAGCGTAGGATTTTGATGATCTTTGGTATACCGGGTCCATTTGGGTCCCTGATAATGGGAAAAATATTATTTTTTTCAAAACCCCCAAAAATTCCAATTTTTGGGGGGTCAGAAGTCGGGATTTTTCCGAAAATCCATGATACCCCCTATGGTTTCGAAATTTTCGAAAAAATTTCGAAATTTTTAAAAGCCTAAAAAACACTTTTTCTGGTCAATTTCGATGCGCTGAGCACGAATCTGAAGTTAGTTTTTTTGTTGAGTCTCAAAAAAAATTTAAAAGGTCATTCTCGAATTTTTCGAGAGTGCACCTCGAGAAAAAAATCGCAAAAAATTTTTTTGGATCTAAAACACAAAAACTAATTACATATCCTTATTCAGCACAAAAAGTTGGCTATATAAGATCAATATCAGATTTGAGCTAGGAAGCCAAAAAATTGGCCAAAAATTACTCCAAAGTTGTTGTGCAATGGGGGTCACCATTTGCGTTGCGTTTTTGATAACACTCGGAAATGAAGGGTTAAGGAGTGTAGAATGAGCGCGTTGATATGGGAATCTTTGTTTTTGATTAATTAAAGAGAAAAAAGCGATTTACTAAAAACTGTCTAAAAACAGAAACATTCAGATGCGATGCTGTTCGGTGACATTTATTTTCTCTGTATAACTCACAGCCTATCATGTCGTATCGGCCGGTAAACTCTTCTTTAAACAACCTATAGAAAGAGCACCGTATACCTAGGGTGCCACGGGGACGGGGAATTTGCTTTCGGGGGCGCCCCCGAAAGTCGGGGATTATTTTTTCGGGGATCGGGGATTTCCCCGGACTTTCAGTCGGGGCCCCGGCCCCCCCCGGGGATTTCATAATTTTTCAAAAAATTCTATTTTTGCATAAAAATCGCCAAAATTTTCAAAAAAGGGCTTATTTTTGTTAAAAACTCAATTTTTTTTATAAATTCCACCTAATATCGATCATTTTCCTTTAAAAATAAGGTTATTAAAAAATTTAGCTATTTTTCAAAATTATTCCCAAAACACCTAAATTTGTTGTTTATGCCTAAAAATGGGTCAAATTTACCAATTTTAGGTAAAATATGCCAAAATTACCAAATATATATTATTATAATATCATACATATCTATTAGCAAATATAAAGAAAAAATAGCGAAAATTTTTCAATTTTTGGAGATTTTCATATAAAAACTTTCAATTTTCGGCGTTTTTAGCTCGAAATCAGTACTTTGTGTTACTAAAAGCGACAATCACTGTCGAAAAACAATGGAGAAATAACGAAAAAACAGCGCCGCAGGCGAAAATTTTCCAATTTTTGGCGGTTGTCATATAAAAATTTGCACTATTTTAAAAAAATACTTGAGGGAGAAGCGGTAACCAAATAGCGCCGCAGGCGAAAATTTTTAAATTTTGGAATGGTGGTTCATTAAAATTTTCTAAATTTTTCCCGGCCAAAAAACCGATCCGATCCTCAAAAAGGATATTTCCGTTTCGATCAGACCCGATCTCCCAGCCCTGGTCTGAAGATGTAATTCATAGTTAATATATTGAAATATAGTTATAGTCTGGGGGCGATAGCCCCCAGACGGTGGCGAATTTTTTATGTTTCGAATCGGTTTGCATTGAAAATTTTCCATATTTCTCGAAAAAGTTCAAAATTTTTCGCTCGGCGGCGCCCTACCGGGCGCCGCCGAGGCCATTCTTAGGGGTGCTTAATTTCCCCCGGGGCCCCGGGGATTTCATTTCGGGGATTTGTCCCCCGGTTTTTTTTTGGGGGGGGGGGGGGGGATCCCCGTCCCCGAAAATCGAAAAATCACGTCCCCCCCGGGCCCCCCCGCGAGTCACCCTACGTATACCTATAACACTTCTAAAGGAAACAAAATTGTGGCTTACCTGTTGCAAATAATGAAAATGAATGCGTGTGGCGTGTTTTTTTGTCACCTTTCCTTCGCATTTTAAAGTGAGCTCCAAGTATTTTGTTAATGAATTTAATAAATGGAAATATTGGGAATATTTTCCTGACTCACTCTGTTTTTAGGACGGAAAAAACTAAAATTACCGATGAGTTTTCATCTTTTTCTTCAAATTCAACTTCTTCTTCTTTTCATCTCTTCAAATTGCGCAGCTAAAAATTTGGTTCTGGCGCAAAATGATGAGAAAAGGAGCAAAAAATCGCGCTCTAAGAAAAAAACTTGTAGCTTAAAGTATGCTTCAAATTACTACAAAAAAAACTTCGGTAAAAAAAGTAAACACATTCGAGTAATTTAGCGAAAAACGATAGAGTCAATTTTTGCAAGCTATAAAATTTGCAAAATTTTTTAAGGTACTAGGATCTGCTGGGTCAGCAAAAGTGCTTATTTTCACGCGGGGCTTTTCGATGTCACTAATTTGACCCTTTTCTGTTAACATTTTAAGTTCTGATAGGCTTTTCGTTTATTTTCGAACACTTTTTGTTGTACCTTAATTTTCATGGAAAAATCGCCTAAAATCGTATGCACCGGTGCTTTTCGATGCCCTAACTTCAAATCTGAAATTAGATTTGCTTCATTTGAACGCAAAAATTTGGAATTTTCTAACCTTTGGCCAACTTTACACAAGAAATCAATAATACAAAAAGTTGAGCTCTTGATCTAGAGATAGATCTATCTAGCTCTCTATCTATCGATAAGCTCTCTAGATAAATAGATAGATAAAGAGAGATCTTTATATGCAGGCTATAGCTTTTACTGTTCGAAAAAAACATTTACTACAACAGAGTTTCTAGAATGAGTGACAGAATGTGAAATATAAAGAACGTGGTGCTCGTTGAACTATCGTAATTGCTTTTGAACAAGGGCCGGTAGATCCAGAGCAAGTACAGTAAGAATAAAAATCGTGATTGCTATTTTTGCTCAATAATTAACAATTTGGGTCGTTATCCAAAGGAATCTCCTTTTATGGCAAAGGTCTAATCGTCTTATGCCGCGACAGGCCGTTTCAAACCACCATTGGTATTCACCGGATGCCGTACCTGTGGCTTATAATCCGTAACGCCCTCAAAGAACACACCGTATGCTATAATTACTTTTTCTTTTTCCGACTGCTCATTAGAGGCTGCACTAGTGGCTGCTGATCCTCCGTTAAATAACTCTTTCTTTGCCTGAACACCGGATCTGGACACTGGTCGATCTACCGCAGCACTTGTGGCAGAGCTATTGCCACCTGAAAACAGTGCCGCTCTTGATTGAAGTCCCGCACTCACTCTGGCATTCCGCAAATGTTTGTTTTCTGGCACTGGCTTAGGAGCCGATCCTTGAAGTTCGGCCTTTTGAGGAGCCGGCTTCGGTGCAGCGTCTGCAGGTTTGGGTTTTGTGCTGGCCAGTGCAGTCAACGGATCAGGTTTCAGCCTATCGGATTCAAGCCTAGCTGCAGGCTTTGCAGAAGGTAGGAAAGTCATCTCTACGGTGATTTCATTTTTCTTGTCTTGGCTCTGGGCCAGTTTTTTCACTTGCTGCGGAATGACATTATTCCACCTAGATGGCTTTTGTAGCGCATATGGTGTATTCGGATCCGTATAATGGGTAATTTTGATATTAACGGTCATATCTGCGAAGAATTTTCTGTTCATTGGTTGTCGAATAGTTTTCTTGCCCATTTGCATTGTCACTCGGTTCTTTGTACTAATTACTCGGGTTTCTTCTAACTGTAAAATGTACTATTATATATTTATATATAGCATTGCGACATCTCCGCCCATTTGTGGGATAAGGGAGACGTGAGAGACCTCGTGAGAATGGCGAACACCCAATTGGGAGAGGGGTTTACTCTAATTTTTACGAACGCCAACGAATGCCAAACGGGTAAAGAGACCGCCTTGGGTAACTTTTATTTTACCATAGGCTTTCTAGGGGGTCGTCCTATCGGACCCGTAAAAAAATTTAATTAGGGGATACTTCGACATTCAAAACCTGTTTTTCGAAAAATTTTTGGAGTGTTTTGCCCGTTTATGCCCGTTTTTAGCAACATCCCAAATATAACTCCCCAAATTGAGTGAGAATGAATCGCGAAATTCGGATTCAGTAAAAAATCAGGCTCATAGATGCTTTGCCTTTAAAAATTCCAGTTTTTGGCCAAAAAATTGGCTTTTTGGTAAAAATTGGCCATCCTACCGATTAAAAAGTAAGTAAAAAAGCAGTAATATCCGTGACAGCATCGTAAAGTGACTGGGCTACTAAAATACGTGTTTTTCGTTTTGGCGCCAATTCAAATTTTGAAATATAAAAGTTTGCTAAAGCTAGCTTGTTAATGTAACTGCCCTACCGGGTACATTTTGTCATCCAACTGAACAACCCATCGATACTGTAGATTTTCCTTGACCTCGATGCTGTATGTGCCATAAATCCCTTCCCGTTGTGTTTTTTGGGGGACATGCTTTAAACCGACCGCCTTTAAATCGGCCGGCTTTAAACCGACCGGAACGGTATTCCCAGCTCCTTGTTTTTCTTTTTCTTTCTCTTTGTCTTCATTTCCTTCCCCTCCTGTTTTTTGGGGGTCCGGCTTTAAACCGCCCGTGGCGGTGTTCCCGTCTCCTTGTTTTTCTTTCTCTTTTTCTTTGTCTTCACTTCCCACCTTGTTTTCTTCAGTCTCCTTCACTGTTGCGTCAACTGAAAGAAATATTTGTGTGTCGTCTATTTTTTATGTTGCCATTTCTTGCCCAAAAATCTTCATAAATTTTAACAATTTGCTTTAAAAATTGGGCAACACTAGTTAGGTGAAAAAGTTAGCTCAGAAGATTGATATTCAATCAAGATATTGCTAAAATGGGACTTCATAATAAAACTTGTTTAAACTCAATGTGGTCCTGTAGCGATCTCTTCCAGTCGCTCAGAGCCTGTATACCCGGAATTACCATAGTTCCTCCAATAAGGGATCGGACCCCTATTTTTCAATGTTTCTCTAGGAGGTACCCTTATTGGGAGAGGCCCTTATTTTTCAGCATTTTAGGTGATTTTTGAAAATTTAAACCAACTGTGCATTGGTGCAAATTTATTTGTCAAAAATTGAATTTTTTGACTTTTTAACCATATTTTTGCTGTTTTACTGAAATTGTTCGATATTTGGTAAAATTTCCGAAAAATTTTAAAATAATAGAAAGTTTTTAAAGAAAAATTCAAATTTGTGCCGAAAATATTGAATTAGCGGCAAACGTAAAGAAATCACCGAAGAAGAGAGCGCTTATTGGGAGAGGACTATTATTCGAGGAAATACGGTAATGAATTTACCCAATAATTAAAAGACATGTTAAAGTCATAAATATTAAAATCTATATAATGATCGCCAACCTTTATCGTCACTTCGCCAATTTGGCACAATATTCTTTATTGGAATATAGGAACCAGGATTATTTGGGTCGTCAATGAGGGTAGGATCACCTTCCTTCGTCGGAACTAACACAATCTTGGCAAGGTTTATTTGGTCGTTCCATTCGAACGTTCCTGTGACTTTCACACTTGCCAAGTAAATTGGCAGTAATATTAGAATGTAAGTGAACAAACATTTGTAAATATTCAATGTCGCTTGCGGATTACTCATTGTGTCACTAAAAGAAAATTTAATCGTTTTTAGATTTAGACACGCAAAGTATCGCTACAAAAGGAAATTATTCCAGGAATGTTCCCAGATAAATTATTTCAGGGATCAAGCGGAGTAGTCAATTTATGCTCCCGGATCCTGGTGAATTAGATTTAACCAATTGCGCGAATGACAACCCACAGTCCAGATGCCAACTTAGGCTACGCTGCGCGTTGTCCCACTCGAAGCCAAACCTTATCAGTGCTGGTATGCAGGCATGTACTCAGAAAAAAAATTCGGGGGGGGGGGGGTGTGGGATTGAGATTTCAGGGGGGTTGAGAAGAGAAAAAACGCATTCTTAAGAGTGCATTTTTCAAAATTTTCTCGAAAATTTTGAAAACCATAGGGGGACCCTATGGTTTTTTAGCTTCCGAATTTTGGGGAAGGGGGTTACAACCCCCTAGTTACGGGTCTGCTGGTATGGGATTGTAGATAGGTAGAGTGCCAGGTTGTCTCTTTAATCCCTATATGCCGTATTCCTTATAATTTTACCACAGAAATTATTCCCCTTGGAAATATTCCCTCCTTAAAAACGTTTTTTATTAGTATATTTCTATTGTAATATTTCAAAATGCCACAATATTATATTGAAGAAATTGAACAAACAAAGAAGAAATAAGACGAATGAAAATATTTCAGGAAATGGACACCTTCACACTGCGCCGGGCTTTTAAAAATACCAAAATTCTAGCGACGTACAGAGATGGGAATTTTTCTTTCTTCTGGGTAAAATGTATCGAATTGTGGTTCGAGTACTCGGGTCTCTAACAGTTACGCACAGTCTTCAATCCTTTCATCTATAGTCGACCTATACAAGAATAGGAGCGAGAGGTGATAGATAGGAATTCGAGGTCGACTATAGGCATGTCTGCCTAAGCGCTCCTATCCCTAGTCTATCTGGACACATATCGCCGCCTGAAGACGGATAGGTTTACTGCGCAATACCAGAATTGATAGGGCAAGATTTTGCTAGTAAAAAGTTTCGAAATATCGTTCCAGGACAAAATCGATAAGCTTTTCAGACTTGGCCACAATTAGTATGCAATTTCAAAGGAAAACAATATAAAGAAGCTTAGGAGAAGAGAAACCCGGTATAGTGTTATTTCGCGCACAGAGAGCAAAATTATAAAGATGGATCATTAACAAATATTCCGGGATAATAACTAGAGTTTGAAATATAATATTTAAACCGGTTTTAAAGCAAAAGCATTGGTATGAATTTCGGCTATTCTATTCAAAAAAGTTTACATCTTTTTAAGTTTTTTAGAAATTTTCCACATTTTATTTTGAAAAAATTGAATCACCTATTTCTGATGCAAAGTAATTAAAGTATATAAACCAGCAAATGGAAATAAGACAAACGAAAAAATTGAAGGAAAAAGATACCGATATGGACGACTGCGCACTGCGCTGGGCTCTTAAAAAGACCGAAAGATCTATCGACCTACTGAGGTGGACGTTTTTTTCTTTACCTGGGCAAAATATATCGATTAACGGTACGAAAGACTACGCCTCCTATATTCAGGCTCACATACGCACAGCCTCTCATCTAGTGCCTCTCATCTATAGTCGGCCTACACAAGAATAAGGAGCGAGCACACCTGAAGGCAGCGAAGCCGACTATGTACAGCCTGACATGTCTACCTTATCTCTATTCTATCTAGATACCTGTCCCCGTCTGAAGGCAAGTAGTCATCTTGCGCAATACTATTTTTTTCAGAAGTCATACGGACAGATTTCTTTCGTTGAACCTTGGTCAATATCTGTGATATTGAAGGCTAGACAGCGAAAGGAAAAATGGGCTAGACACACCTCTATGATCGATCAGCGGTCCGGGCTCCCAGGTCACCTATAGTCGTATACACAGCCCTTACGCCTATAGTCGGCCTCGATTGCCTATCTGTCCGACCTTACTTTCTATTCCCATATGCCCATACTTCCTTATTTCTGAGGACTTGGACTGACGCTTTAGACTCTACTAGAATGATATAGAATTGTACTTCGACCTTGGCCTGTGGTGACGTCTGCCAAAGATGGCTGCATAGAGAAGTTTTTGTCGGCGCACACAGCTCTCACATTTTGCTTGTTTTTCTCTGTCCCCTACAAAAAAACTAAAAAAAAACACTTTTTACACGTAAAACGGCTGAATTTTGAACATTAATTTTGCTATATTTTACCAAAATTTGAAAAAATTTCCCAGAATATCGAAAAAAGACAAAATTTGGGGTTATTTGATGTATCCTTCTAACTGATAGCTAAAATCCCGGGAAAATGAGTTAACCCCCTTGCCCTCTTAGTATAAATTTTTATACAATTTTTCCTTCTACGTTCGCAGTTTCTGATGCGGTTTCCGTAATTACCGTAAATCCTCCAATAAGTCCCCCCCTCAATTAAGTCCCCCCTCAAATAAGTCCCCCCCCTAGACCCCCAACGAAAAAATAAGTCCCCCCTCAAATAAGTCCCCCCCCCCAAAATGGGTTTTTCCAAAATTTTCCAAATTTCAAATTTTTGGCGAAATTCGAATTTTTTGGCGTAAATTTGAATTTTTAGTGCCAATTTTGCTATTTTTACAAAATTTTGCCAAAAAATTGAAAAATTTGCCAAAAATTGGCGGAAAATCGATCAAAAATCCAAAAAATTCAAATTTTTGGTCAAAATTTTTCGGCGCCAATTCAAAATTGGTTTAAATTTTCAAAAATTTTCCCAAATTTTGCCAAAAAGTCCCAAAAATTTTCGCCGCGCCTTCGGCGCGGCCACGAAATATAAGTCCCCCCTCAATTAAGTCCCCCCTCAAATAAGTCCCCCCTAGACCCCCTACGAAACAATAAGTCCCCCGGGGAACTTATTAGAGGATTTACGGTATATCACTCAAAAAATTTGCCGAAAAATTTGCCGACAATCTATTTTTATTTGGAAAATCAAGAGGATATCGATCTATGTCTACCGACATTCGATCTCACAAGGAGACGGTACACGTTTTGAGTAGAGCGTTAGAGTAGGAGAGGGAATGAGGGAACTCTGCAGCGTAGTCCACAGGTATGCACTGAGGCGTGCGCCTCAGATACGCTGACGCGTGCGCGCATCGATTTCTCTTGCACGCCTACAGTTGTGACGAAAGACAGTTCTATCAGATCCTACCAGACACAGAAGCAGGTCATACAGTTAGAATAACGATAGATACTTTTCTCTGTGCATCTGTATAAGAAGAGACGAAGGGAAAAAGACTAAGGGAACGCTGCGCGACACACCCGAGCGATGTGCTATAGATCCAAATGCAGTAAACCTCCCCCGTTAACGCCTCTCCCCCTCGTTAACCCATCCCCCCTGTTATTGTGCTTTTGGCCGAACGGAAAACATGACAAAAGGGTCCGCCCTATTGATTTTCTCCAAAATTTTTTCTAAAATTTTAAAAGTTTCCAAATTTTGCTCACTATTTTAGACATTTCATCTAAAATATTCCGCTATTTCTTTAAATTTACTTAATGTCACCTTTTTTGCCTAATTTCTTAGTATTTCATATGCGTTTAAAAATTTTCATTGGGGACTGAGGCAAATTTTAGCCAAAATGGGCTATGGATCCGTTTTTAATACAAAATACGAGTATTGAACTAATTTTGACCAGAAAATATTAACCGGGAAGTGGACACGTAAGTTCTTTTTTAAGGAATTTTCGCATCGTCTTCTTCGATTCGTCTTTTTTTACATTTCACGTCACTGCTGGCCGAGTTCGAAGTACAATTTTATATCAGAGTCGAAGGAATCAGCCCAAGCCGTCAGAAATAAGGAAGTAAGGAATATGGGAATAGAAAGTAAGGTCGGACAGATAGGCAATCGAGGTCGACTATAGGCGTAAGGGCTGTATATACGACTATAGGTGACCTGGGCGCCCACAGGGGTCCCATTTTTCTTTTGCTCTCTTGCGTTCGATTTAACACACGATGACTAGGAGACAACGAAAGAAATCTAGCTCTCTCTCAATTCTTTTTTCTAATTTTGCGCAATAAATCTACTCGCTTTCGGATGACGACAAGTCTCCAGCTAGACTAGAGATAAGAGCATACAAATAGATAAATATTTATTTGCGATCATATGACGTCGCTCCCTCTTCTTGTCTAGACTGATTATATATGAGAGTCTGTGTATAGACGAATGTAAATATAGGAGACCCCGGCACTCGAACCATTAATCGGTACATGTTGTACAAGAGAATGGAAAAAAATTATCCATTCCGGTACGTCGACAGTATAGCAGAAGAGTAGCTTCACCTCTTGTGGTCCCAAGGCCGAATCAAATAAAATTTAACCTCATGTGCACAACATTTGAAATATTCCTATCCATTATTTTTAGTTTATCTATGTACGCACCTATATACGCATATTACAGTTCTGAAAGAAAATGTGAATTATAGAAATTATAGAAATATCAAGTATTTAAAATTCATGTGAGTGTGGAGTATTTTTTATTTTTTATATTTTTTACGCGATTCGCATCTACATTCTCTGCAACACTATCACACCATTTCGGATACTGCAGAGAAACCGTCATTCGACGACATTATTACTATCGAAATACCAACATACTCACACGACGCTTCTTAAAGAAAAAGAGAAATAGCAAGTATTGAAAATTCAAATGAGTGTGGAGTTTTTTTACTTTTCGCTAAAATTCACTTTAAACTTTCTTTCTACAACACAACCTATCAGGGATCCTCATCATCCTGTCCTAAAAACAGAGTATACCATCCAAATATTCGCAGTATTTTTTGCTTTTAAATTCATAGAAAAATATTTGCACACTAGCTATGGGACAGTGCCTTCGGCGTTTGATTTTTTGATAGTATTTTGCCAGAGTTGGGTTGCACGCCTGTCGCGGCCTTCGGCCTATCCAGGGAAAAATGGTTAGGGTTGGATTGTACACCCGTCAAAATAAGCACCCCTAAGAATGCACTCCCAAAATTGTCGTCCGAATTGTCGTCAAAACAAGGACAAACGGCAAAATATCAAGCGACTCTATAGCTCTTTGAACAGACTGTAGTATAAGTATGCATATTTCTATGGGAACTATACTATATGACTCACATCTATCGCTCCGTCAGAAGGAGAGATTCATTAAACCACCGGGATTCCATCGAAATATCCATATAATCACACTATACTTCCGCATAACACAGGTTAAAGTGTTTTGCGTTTTATTCAAGTATTAAAAATTAATATGTGTGGATTGTGTTTTCTTTGAAATTTGGCACTAAAAATTAGGGTAGTTTTTAGAGTAAAACATGAAAACATACCTGATATTTTTAATTATATTATTCAGTTATTAAATTCATAGGTAAAGCGTCATGATGTCCAGGTAAATTGCATATCAGTTTAAAAGGACAAGTGCGACGGTGAAGAAATAAAATCTTTCTTGTTCATTTTTCCTTTCATGGGTTACATAGCCCAAATTTTCTTCGCACCTTAAGAAACAAATTTCAGTGAAAAATAAAAAAAAATTAGAATTTTAGTACTTGAGTTTGCATCAAATTATGAATTTTAGTGTAAATAGGTTGACATTTCTATTGGAGGCCTGTTGTTTAACGATGATTTTGCTGAAAAGGTCAATATAGAGCGATAGGCTGTGAGTCAGACAGAGAAAATAAGAGGCGCGAAATAGGAATGCTTTGAACAATCCGACTAAAGTGATCATTTGAAAATGAGCAATGCAATTTACATCGTATTCTCTCTGTAAGCAACCCATTCTCTCTTTCTCTAAACACAACCTATCATTTTTAGACAAACAGACAAAGTACTGTCTTTCAATTAAAGTTCATTGTTATTGTACACGCTGCATTTTCACAACTTTATTATAACAATATTGATCATTTTTTCTATATTTATATAGCCAAAAATTTTCTTAGCATTTTAAAAACTAAAATTTCGATAAAAAATAAAAATACTCCACATACATATTAATTTGCAATATTTGTTCATTTGTTGGAATATCAATATTCAGAAGTATAGAGTGAGCGGGACGATATTTCAATGATAACCATGGTGTTTACTCAACTGTAACCAATACCGCGTCATCGATCGCGTTGCAAAATTTTTTTTCTCATTTTACCGAAATTTAGTGAAAAATAAAAATACACTAGTTTTTAACTTCTTTTTTTCGCCGCGAAAAAAAGATTTTGAAAAAAATTCGTACCCCAGAGGTACCCCTGAAATTTTTTGAACCCCGGATTCGAATTCCCCATAGACGAAACCCCCAGGGTGCTAAAAATTAGCATCCAAAATGCCAAAATTCCTTCTAAAAAAATTTTGAAAAATGACATACCCCGGGGCACCCTACCTCGAAATATTTTTTCTGGATTCATCTCTGAAAACCCCTGGGGGCAAAAAATCCCGGTGTCACAAAACAATTTCACCCGCGCAGAATAGAACTTTCATCGGCCATGACGGCACAGCAGCCAGACAACTGGAAAACGACGAAATAGTGTGCAATTTTGATGAGTCATAACTCTCGATAGAAGTAAAACTGCATCCAACGACCTAGCTCTGCCAACTCCCCAGGTCCGGGGCTATCTCGTGCTTGTTAGAAGTTAAAAGTTAAGTGCCTTCGGCACTTAACCCTGCCAGCATTTTGCCAGGGTAGGGTTGGACGCCCGTCGCGGCCTTCGGAAAAATAAGCACCACTAAGAATACTCTTCCAAAAATTGTCGACCGACATCCTGAAAGCAGCCACATACTAGTATAGGATCAGTTTTGAATCAATTGCCAAGGAAAAGTAATAAAAAACTCCACACGCTTAATCATTTCATTGTTTGTTTATTGAAAACCAAAAGTTTTTTCTTTTGTTAAGTGATTATATATACATTTCGATGGGTTGTTTAAAGAAGAGTTTGACAACGATAAGAAATGATATGTTGTGAGTCATACAGAGAAAGTAATGGTAGCTCTGTAATAATATCTACCTATCGCTTCGTGTTGGTTACTGAAATGAATCCTGTGATGTGGCTATCCAGCTCAAATCTCGTAATCCAGATAAGTTGAATTTTTGAACCAAATTTGCTCAAACAGTGAAAATGAATATGCGTGTGGATAGTTTTTTACTTTGAAATATGACTGATCCTTCAAAAATCTTCTCCTTCATTACTCATTTTCCTATCAATGATAACATAACGGGTGATAAATAATTATTGGCAGTAAATATATTGTATTCAAAAATTATATTTTTGGCATAATGTTCCGATGTGTCAGTTGTGTTAGTTGTTGCAAATTTTGTCTAGTTTCCGAAAATGTATAACATGTCTGTTCGATAACTGTTTAAAATTCAAGAAGTATGGCATCGAATGAAGACACCCTCAGAATCCGAGTGTACAAGTTCCATTCCGAAAATTTTACACCTCGACTTGACATAATGCGAACTCCGCCAAAATTAGAGCTCCGGCGGAGCTGTAAAAACAGTAATACAGCCGAGAGCCTTGTCCAGGATCCCAGCATGAGTATTTATCCGATACTCCCCTGGAATGCCTGTTTTTACAGCTCCGCCGGAGCTCTAATTTTGGCGGAGTTCGCATTATGTCAAGTCGAGGTGTAAAATTTTCGGAATGGAACTTGTACACTCGGATTCTGAGGGTGTCTTCATTCGATGCCATACTTGAAATTTTTGAGATCGGACCACACACGATGGAGATTTTTGCCCTTAGGGCATTTGTCGGGATTTTCCGTTCCTGATCACCTACAGAGGCGAGTAAGGTGTCAAATGATAGCTCTCGGTGAGACTAAGCGAATGGCACTGAAATTTTTGAGGTCGGACCACACACGTTGACGAAATTTGCCCTGAGGGCATTTATCTGTTTTTGGTCGTTTGTGGTCGGGCGCGGAGCGCCCGACCTTCTCCCTTGGAATGTGAGGGAACTTAGAACATAGGCATATCAGTATTATACTCTTAAAAATGTATGCCGTTATCTAGACGGCCGAAGGCCGAGTTCTTTTCGCGTAGCGAATACCAAAACTGTTATTCATATTGACCCAATTAAAATTTATTGACCAACGAATTCAATCTAAACCACGAATATAGACTCCCGACAGCTAGCCGAGCTCTGCTCGGCTAGTATTAGTAATACAATAGTATCAGTGAGTTGATTTCTCAATGGGAAAATAGTATCGCTTTGAATCACAATTGTAAAGAGAGTATTTGAAAATATAGCAATGCTATTTCGTGATTCTTTTTCTCTCTGTGGTTCACAAATCATCACTCCGTATTGGCCACGCTACCAAATGACCTATTAAATTATTCGGTCCCTATCAAACTACCAACTTTCAAAAAATGAGAGACAATTCCCAAGTTCTAAAAATGAGTATGCGTGTGGGTCGTTATTTTACTTATATCAAAATTTTTGTCACGCTTTCACGGAAATTTTTGTAAATAGAAAATGTTTAAAGTGATAATTTTTTTCAAAAATAAAACACTCCACGCACTTTCTTATTTTCAATGCTTGCGTTTCAATTTATTCTTAGTTTTTCAAAAGTTTACTCATATTTGGAAAGGAGCCTTGTGGTTTAATGAGTGGTCCGCTAACGCGACACGGAATGTGACACCCGCGGAATGTGAGGGAACTTGGACTTATTTCAGAACTTAGACTTATTTCAGGCCGATAGAGGGCACGTACGGAGCTGCGGTTTTTTTTGTTCGACTCCCCATCCGATGGGGGTGCGGAGAAAATTCCCGGCATTCGACCCATTCCCCTTTTTGGCGGGAAACTGAAAAATTTGAATTTTACATACTAACACATATGCATGCACAGTGCCGTAGTTTGGGCATTTTTGAACCCCTGGGAATTTTTTCCCAGTTGCATTCTTAGGGGTGCATTTTTTCAAATTTTTAAATTTCGCGCCAAAACTATAATGCCAATAAATTATATGGAAAAATTCGCGAGAAAAAAAGCGCCGCAGGCAAAAATTTTTGAAAAAATTGGCTTTCCCTTAAAAAATTGACTAAAATTTATCATTGAAATGAATTATAACATTTAATTTTTTAATATTTATTGAAAATATCACAAATTTTTGGGCCAAAATTTTGGAAAAACAGTGAGACATACTACAAAGTGAAGGAGAAAATAGCGCCGCTTTTTTTCCGTTCTAGTTTTGTTAATAACTTAGTTTTGTTAACTTTTTCTTGATTCATAATCTTTTAGAAGTATTTAAGTTTTTTACTCTTCACTGGAATTTGTCTAATTAAAATTGACTAATCAAAAATCTAATCGTTCATTCCTAATTTTCCCCGCGTTAATTACATATCTCATTTTCCATTTTACACAACCTATCATTCGATATCGATTACACAGCAAATTATTCTCATAGCAACATGATTCCGGTCAAAATATCAGCATAACTTGTGAAATATTTATAACGATCTAGGGATACACATGTATTGAAAATGAATATGTGTGTGGACAGTTTTTAATTTCCAAATTTGTGTGAAAAGTTTTTGATTTTAGCATTTAAAGTCTAATTTTAGTGAAAAGTAAAACATCACGCACCTAATTATTCTAGAAGTATAGTGTATAGTTCTAGGAGATCTAGGCTGTTTAATGAAGGTTTTGTTGAAAAAGACAATACAGAGCGATAAGCCGTGAGTCATACAGAGAAAATAGAGCCACGAAATAGTATTGCTCTGAATAATGATTTTAAAGAAGTCATTTGAAAATAAACAACACTATTTCTTATTTTCTAAATTCACTTTTTCGCATTTGACGCTCAAATTAAAAAAAAAATATTTATATGACTAATCAAATTTCAGCAAAAAGCAAAAAACTATCCACACACATATTCGTTTGCATTGCTTGAACATATTTCCTATTCTTTTAGAAATGTGAATACGTTGATAATTTTGATGGTTACCATTTTGAAGGATTTTCCAGATGTCAGAGAAAATAAATCCTATCTCGTGTTTTTTTTCTCTGTAAGCAATCCCGCTCTCAATCTCTGCAACATAGCTTATCACTCCAATTTGGCCACACCAAGTAAGCCTTCAGTAAACGACACGGTTACCATCGAAACACCATCATACTCGCACTGCACTTAAAGTCACGCAACCAATTCCCAAGTATTTAAAATGAATATGTGTGTGGATAGTTTTTTGATATATTTTTATATTCAATATACATCAGTCAACCCTTCAACAAACACACGGTTACCTTACCAACTAAATAAACTTAAAAAAAATTTATCAATTGATTATGACATTAGAAAATCTCTCACAGTATGATTGCATTCTTCATCAGAATCAGAAAACATTTTGAAACCTTATCGTCCCGATACGAATCC